>JAULKJ010292765.1:0-21033 GCA_032355405.1 Rubia balearica | reverse complement strand
TGCGGCTAATCCGGTGTTTCATGAACGTACAAAGCATATGGAAGTTGATTATCATTTCCTCCGTAATCTTGTACAGTCTGGCACTATTGTTACTCATCATATTTGCACGACTGATCAACCTACGGATTTGTTTACTAAGACTCTTGGGCGAAATCAGTTTCATTGGCAAGTTGGCCATTTCTGATCCCCATGCTCCAACTTGAGGAGGAGTATTAAGGAATTGTAATATTATTTGAACATTACTTGTAATTGTAATTAGATTACAATTCATTTAATAGTTGAGTTTAGCTATTTTGTACTTCTATATAATGTATCCCAGAGTATGAATACAGACACACAATATTACCCTTATTTTCTACGACCTCCAACTTTCTTGGAGGGATCTAAGCGCAAAAATAATAATTGAATAAGTGAAATCAAGGAAATTAATGCTAGCACCTGTTAAAGTATAGATGAACAATTGGTGCCTTAAAAATGTAATTGCTAAATACATTGTAGGGGGAAATGATTTTTTAATAAAATTTCTGGAATATATTCCAAAACCAAACAGTAGTTCGGACCGATCTAGCACCGGATAACTGAACCGGTGCTCCATACTTGGATAAAAAGTTCCCCTTTTCCTTGCATTCCACCAAAACTATTCAACAATTATAATTAAAGCAGTCTTAGAGGGTTGCGTTTGTTCATATCAGCACTAGTTATTTGAAATAAATTTCACCCTTCTCTTACTAGTTATTTGAAATAAATTTCACCATAAAAGACAAAAGTTATGTTTAAAGCAGCCTAGGAATGCTGCATTCATCCCCTAATAGCACCGGTTCTATCAGAATAAGAACCGGTTAAGCGAAACGATTCTCCTCACTAAGATTTTTTTTTCACTTTCCTCACTTTCCAACAAAAACAAACAAACTTTTTAATTAAAGAAGCCTTATGAGGTTAGACTAAGGGTGGTTTCTTACCAATTAAATATATTATTTCTTTCATTCTCTCTCTTTTACCTCACCCTAAGAACCCACTTAAGAAAATATTCTTTTTTCCTCCAAAGTGGAAAGAAACAACTTTCTACTATTCATATACCCTACTTGATTTTCTCTATCACACTCACAAAAATTTTACATTTAATTTAAATTAATTTTTCCACCAAAAATAAATTGAATGTGAAATTTAATAATACAATTTCATTTTTAAATTTTCATTTCATTTTTTTATAAAAATATTGTATTAAATATTTGGAGAATATAATTTTTTCAGATTTTTTTAAAAAAACTATTATTTTTTATTTTTTTAAGATTGTAAAATAAATTTTACAAATTTTAAAAATTCAGAATTTATGAAAAATAAAATTAAAAAAAGGTTGGGTCCCAATCGGTTTCTTAACCGGTTTCTTACTAAGAAACTATTAAGAAACCTCCCAAGAAACTACCGCTGTGGGTGTTTTCGATTTCTAGAGCGGTTTCTTAAATCTAAGAAACCGCCATTACCCATGCTCTTAGACCTAGGGCGCTGGTAGAAATCGCTAGCGGTTTCTTACCAATTAAATATATTATTTCTGTCAATCTCTCTTCCACCTCACTCTAAGAAACCACTTTAGAAGCCACCCATTTTTTTATCCACAATGGTAAGAAATCATTTTCTACTATTCATGGACTCCACTTGATTTTCTCTATCCTACTCACAATTTTTTTTACATTTAATTTAAATAAATTTGTCCACAAAAAATAAATTGAATGTGAAATTTAATAATAGAATTTAATTTTTAAAATTTCATTAAAAAAATATTAAATATTTTGTGAATGTAAATTTTTTTCAGATTTTAATTTTTTTTTTACAGATTTAAAATAAATTTTAAATTAAATAATTCAGATTTTTTTAAAATAAAAAAAAAGTTGGCCCCCAACCGGTTTTTACTAAGAAACTATGGGACTGTTTCTTAATAAGAAACCGTCTTAGAAACCACCACTGCAGTAGCAGAATCTTGGGGGGACCAGGAGGTGTCTGGTCCCGGCCAACTTTTTTTACCATTAGTATTTTGTATTTTTCTTGTACTTTCTTTATTTGTGCACGGTAAAAAAAGGTTGTGGTCCGCCCCGAAATAATTTCTAACCGCAAGATACATGGTATACATGAAGAAAAACTGTATTTTTTTAAAAAAAAGTTTAGAGTCCAACAAGAAATAGAATTTTTCTTTAATATTTATACAAATTATATTTTGTTTTTATCTAATTATTCAAGAGCGGTTCTTTACCGCCCCTGCATCACTATTGATATTTTTGTTTCCAGAGCGGTTCTTTACCGTTGGCTGGTGATGCTTCAACCTACGATGGCATTCAATGTTGAAGTTGTAGTATGGTGAAATAGTCGACAAGACACGTGACATGTGGAGCTCATATTGTAGAGTCTATGATTCTATGTCAATATGTGTGTTGTAATAAGCATTTATGTGGTCAACATCACAGTCCATTCCAACCCAACGTGTAGTGTCAATAACGGAAGAACCATGACACCCGCGTGTGTATCCCAGTGGTTGGGAGTGTGGTATTCCAGGGGGGAACCCCGGGATCGAGACTCGGCGCACATCGTGTGGAGGTGTCTTATGGGGTTCATTCTCCTGGCTCTCTTCCCGGCCTCTGGTGCTGCTCTGAATACGGTCCCGTCACATGTTCCTGGTGCTGGGTCAGCGTGACTTAACCCGCCAGAATCCCAATGTGGTGTCGGAGGGCTGAGGCGCCCAAGGCTGGCGTACAAAATAACTGAAGAACCATGCTTGAATAATAAATATCCAACAAGGTGGTGATCTGCTGCAGTAGCAGTAGCAGCAGCAGCAGCAGCAGACAGGCATGGATGTTTATCCTGTTCTCTAATTTTCATACATCCAAAATGACTTGTTACCAACAAGTCGCTGTACATTGGCTTCAAATTTTTGTTTCTATAATTCATTGCTCCCCAATTCTCTCTCTTCTAATCTAATGCAAGTATTCCATTAGGGTGGTAGTCTAGTCGACACACACATCTAACTATTCAATAATATCTCTCTGTCATATAATTTCAACACGAACCTATTCCGTAAATACACATCTAACTGAAATTTACTTCGAAAAATTTATGAAAATTAAACAAAATTGAACCTAACAAAACACAAAAGTATTTAAATAAACTCAAAATGGGCATGAAATATGGAACTATTACATTTATAATGCTCATATTTTAGTAATCAGTTCCTAAAATAAAGAATATTACATATACTAATATTGTTAACAAATTAAACGGGTCAATGGTACCCATACTACGAGATCAGAATACGGCTATCACCTCTTCTACAACCCCTTACCCCCAGTCATGCAAGGAGTCCTCATCAATCACTTCTTCGCTCTGGCTGTCTTCCCTCATTCGCTCGTCATTCCGCTTGTTTGACACTAATAAAATGCATGAAAAACTTTTTAAATGGCCCCCGGGTGGTGTGGACCAAAGCTAAACTTTGGCCCTCGTTCACGAAACACCAATGAAGAGGTAAATGTGGAGATGCCAAGTCTAAAAGAATTAAAAGCTATCAGTAGCTACAATGGTTAACCCGATTCTAACCCAATAATTCATATTATTCATGTTTAATCTTATTCCATTTTTTCATGGCATTCATGTTTTACCCTTAATTGATCCACATTTTTTTTCAAGTTAATTCAAACCCGATAAATTCATGTCTGATTCCCGTTGAGTTTTTTAATCGTGTCAAAAATTGTCAAGCCATATCTGAGCCTTAAATATCACTAGTGGAGACAAACTTATTAAAGGCGATTGTGTCGGACCAGATAAGCCATTTTTCAAGTGCCTTCTCTTTCCCTTACTTTGATCAAAATCGATCAAAGGCGGTTTTTAATTAGGGTTCTAAATAGGTCCCAAATTTGGAACCTATTTCTGATGGTCTAAAAAATGCAGCTAGAAACCTAAGGCTCCCGGAAGCCTTGAAGTGAAGAACAACATAACATAGCATCGCTAAGCAAAGAATTATACTCCCTCTGGTTTTCTAACATTGCCTCTGTTTGACTGTAAAAATTTTCAAGGCATGTTTGACCATCAATAACTTTAATTGCATACAATAACACACGTCATGTGTGGTATCTTTGGATTCTCCGTAACATGTATTTTCTAAAAAAGTAAAATTTTATAGTCCGTTATTGTATAAAATTAAAGTTATTGGTGGTCAAACATGCCTTGAAAATTTTTCAGAAAAGGGGAGTCATTGTTAAGAAATCAGAGGGAATAACAATAATTTCACGCAACAAAGCAAAGAATAGAAACGCACAGTGGGAGAAACCCTAACTCGATCAGCGATGGAGGATGAATGCACAGACGAAAGACCGAATCTGGAGGCATGTCTTCTCCATCGACGCGATGGGCTTCGTTTCGACGGAGGTGGGAGACGTGAGGCGGAGCCACAGCAGTGATTGTTCTTCTCCAGCGGTGATTCTTCTCCAGCGGCGGAGGTGGGAGGCGGAGCGACAACAGGGAAGGAAGGAGGCGGGGCGGCGCAGCGGATACGTGAGGTGGAGGCAGCGTGGCGGAGGTATGGTGGAGGCAGAGAGGCGTGACGGGAAGAGGGGCGTGAGAAAAATATGCAGTAAAAATTTAAGGCTAAGAAGTGGGAAGAGAGGCGTACGGGGTAATGGGAAAAAAACTAAGGCT
This sequence comes from Rubia balearica, assembly GCA_032355405.1. Taxonomy (NCBI): domain Eukaryota; kingdom Viridiplantae; phylum Streptophyta; class Magnoliopsida; order Gentianales; family Rubiaceae; genus Rubia; species Rubia balearica. The sequence continues at coordinate 16,356 of JAULKJ010292765.1, read as the reverse complement.
GGGAAGGGTTTTAGGCCCAACAAAGACACCTCATTAAAGTCGATTCTACAATAGAACAACATGTAGTTAATCTTCACTAAAGGTGGAACCGTCTTTAAAATGTTCGGCATGACTTGGGAGGGAATTTTGAATTGGGAACCTATTTCGAGTCCTAGTTAAAGGTGGTTCCTTTTGATTGCATGATGACAATGTGCATAATCCTCTCCCCCATCTTTTTCAAAAAAATTACTATAGAACTGACAAACCTCATCGAAATGTGCCAGTTCATTTAGAGTTTACTGTCTAAGTACATGATGACCATCAAATTTAAGAATGGAATCAACCAAACCTATGCAATGGTAAACATTCAAGTCAAGCACAAAGCGATCTAACAATTTACCACTCTCACGTAAAGTATTGTACCTATTTTCAGTTAGAGGAGAAACGAACCGGAATATTTTGACATTTTGTGTTGTTCTGCTTCTAAAGGTGCTCCCGAATTTGGACCTTGGTTTGCTGCTTCTTGGTGTGAAGTAAACATTTCCCGATCTGGTTTAAAATTCAAAATCCGACCGACGATTTGTATTCTAGTGCTAGAAGCTCTTGTGGGTCTACTCCAGGGTTTTGAATTTGGGGAAATTTGATTGCCATGTTTTTTTATATAGTAGAACAAGTTCCAAACCCATAACTAGTTCGGTCATTTAAAAAACACAAGACGATTTAAAAAAGAGATTTCTTCAGAAGACCAGGTTCACTTCTGCTTCAAGGTCCCCCTTAGAAACTATTGTTCCGAACTCGAAACTAATTTGGTAAAATTTTTATTAAAAAAGATGATTTTAAAATAGAGATGGCTTCAGAAGACCGGATTCACTACGAATTCAGGGCCCCCATATGAACCACTGTTCCGAACTTGGAACCATGTGATTCATTTAATAAATTAAAAAGCGGTTTAAAATGAATGAAACATTTAATATACCAGGTGATTCGTACTCGCGGGGTCTATCTTTTTAATCAAATTACTCGTGGAGCTAAAAGAACAAAAATAGATATTTATGTGTTGCCCCCGTGCTCACTACCAACTACTAGAGAGTAGCTAGTGGTAAGTCTGGGGTCATCCACAGAGATGCTATAATTTGAAAGTTAACTGAAGACAACTCACAATCGGGCATCACTCTAATTGTGTGTCGGAAATAGCTAGTGCTATAAACATAGGGTTTTTTTTGGGGGGAGGTGTTTGTCTAACAGCTACTAATCATGCAAAACATGAGATCAAGCTTATTCAACTAGCCTTGATGATATTTGCGTAACATAACTGGTATAAGACATATAAACCTATCTTATGTCTATGTCACATAGTGTGGGTGATAGTCGGCACTTTCCAATGTCTGTCATGCAAAGGTACCTAAGCTAATTTGATCCTATCAACACTGCCTCCGTAATTAAGGAAAGTGCGTCGGCGACCAGAGATCCAGACAGAGCTCCTCTTTTCCCATAAAAACTCACTCCCAATGCTAATGCGCCCCCGCATAAAGGATCAAATGCCTAAGCAGTCTCCTTGTGGCAGTTACGCCAGTTGAATATGAGAGTAAGGAAATAAATCCCGACACTCCACTATGGAAGATTCTCCCTAAACCTATAAAGGCAAAAGAATCAGCATCTCATGACCGATCCAATCAAGTTAGGATATAACAATCAGAACAGCACTCACGATCATATATGCATACACTCACAGAGCCATACCCACAAACCTACGATACGTCTAACCCGATACTGCCAAGGAGCAAACAAGCCTGGCACGATACATGTCACATATGAAACTACGGTGCATCATAAAATATATTCCCTCCATCCCAGAGAAATTGGCAAAATTTCTTTTGGGTCGGTATTTTATGCAAGATGAGGTGAAAGTGTTGATGGGAAATAAAGGAAGGGTATTTTGGTAATGGACGAGCTGATTAGTAGATTTAATCAACCTTTTGAGGGATAATATAGTAAATGTATAAGCATATTTATTTTCACTTTAGGTAAGAATTGAATTGTGCCAATTTCTGTTGGACGGACGAAAATAGAAATTATGCCAATTTCTTTGGGACGGATGGAGTATATAACATGCATCTCACATGAATAGTAAGAACAAGTCAAACATGAATATTCGTAGACATAAAGGATAAGAAGATCTGGAATCTCTCAAAATCATTACATAGTCACGAATACAAATAAAATCCCCAAGTAATTACCCTACTCCATGGACATTGAACCCAATCATTAAAGTCAGTGTCATAGGCATAAAACAAGAAATAATATAAGAGAATTGAAGAGTTAGTCTCTTTCTCTCTCTACCTACTCTTAGAACTAGGAATAGAAATTACAAATTATGAAGGCTCCCTAAAGAACTAAAAGAAGAAAAAATGAGAGGACCTCTAGAGAGAGAAAATTCTCCTCTTCATTCCTACGTACCACAAAATTTAGATATACAATATGCCTACTTACTAAACCCTAGGAGACTAAAGGCTCCCAATATAGGAGAAGATAAATGGGCTCTAAAGACCCAAGTTTGGAAGAAACCCTAGTGAAACTGTAAGACCACCACTAGTGAAATCCTAAAGCCTTTACTAGTGCCACGTCGTCACGGGCCGTGTAAAAGCACACGGCCTGCATCAGACAGACCATGAAAAATTACACGAGTCATGGATTGGAGCTACTCACCGAGTGTACTGAGCACGGGGCCAACACAAAAGCATGCGGGCAACGGACCAGAGTCGTAGTCTTTTTCTTCTAAGCGTGTGGCTGCTCAATACCTCGTGGGACACATACTAGATATCTCGTTCTTCAATATATGGGTACATGGGCCATGCAAAAGCACACGACTTGCGCAAGGAGTCAGTCGCCTCAGCACTTGATTTAGCACGAGCTTGGCATGGGCCGTTTAAATCGACACGAGTCGTGCCAGTTTTCGACTCTTACAAAACTTGACTTTTTTTCCTGCAACTTTTGTGCACTGCTACGGATGAACTGTTAATCCAATTTGGGAGTTCTTGTAGTATATTTTATAGCGCTTGAGACGATAAATCCAACGGTTCCACTCACGGAGGCTTATTCTTCTCGAACCATTCCTAGAACTCGGTTTAACTCTCGGATCTCAATTCATCCTCTTCTTTGTCTTCCTTCTTCAACCCTTCCATCTTCTACAACGTTTGGACTCGTGTCCTTTAGTCTTCTACCATACTTGGAAATAACCTTCTACTATACTACTCCAAAGTTTTTACAAGCAATCTACAAATAAGCTCACAAAATAGAATCTAGGTGCTCGTAAGGACATAGAATCCATTCGATATAAAGAGCTACAAAATGAGGGTTGGGATAAGAAAACCAACAATGGTCATTTAAACCCCTTGTATTGTAAACTCATCTAAACCTAGAAATCTACCATACAAAAGCTACTAAAATATATTCTAAATGAATTAGGAAACACATGCTTCTAGCGTCTCACCACCAGGTTGGGTGAAGAATTGGGGTCCCCATTCTAAACATAAGTTCTGGGCTCAGAACTAATTAACTACTTAAAAGAAAAATTGTCCACAAAGTCCAGGTTAAGTCTGTATTTTAACCAAGATTTCGGAAGCCTGGACTAAACATAAGTATCTTATATGTGTGAGGTAGTCCGAACTCGTATTAAAATTAGCTCTAATGTTATATAGCTAGGAGACAGTTCTGGACTCAGAACTATTTCCGTTCTTATGGACAAAAGCATAGATTCTGCTTGTTTTTTGTCAAATGGGCTACAAACTTCTATCCACCTTATTGAAACAACATTAGCAAAGACATCAGCAAACTCTTAATTCATGCATTTCCATAATTCAAGAGTATCGATTCTTGAAATTCAAGATCAAATGTACTATCACACAACAAATTCAACTTAAACTAATGTATTATCAAACAACAAATTTCATAATACAATAAAATAATCTTCAAAATCAAATGTATTATCACAAAAAAATCAACTTAAACTGTTTTTGCGAAACTTCACTGCCAAATAACAATACTAGTCTCGAAACATCCTCTCCAACTAGGAATCGGTACCCTCTTCACCGGACTCATCTTCTTCGTTATTCTCAGAGTATTGGGGGGTCAAATTTTTGCATTATGTCGTCACTAAACTCCAACTGCAAGTCCGAGGAAGCAACATAATTGGCATGGAAAACTTCTAGTGTTGCGAGCTCTGTATTCTCTTTTGTTAGGTCATCTCGAATGCATGATAAGTACCTGCTCACAGTAGTCTTCCAAGAACGTGCCCCACCTCCAATTTAAACAACAAAAACAAACTATGAATAACATGTTCATAAAACTTGTCAATTTAATACGATGAAAATTATGAAAAATAATTTTTATCACTCACGCGATGACTTAGCTCTATCAAGATGTGCATCCCGTGCTCTCTTGGTAGCCTTAGCGACACCACTCATGACGAACTTTGGTTGCCACTTATCTTCTTCACCTCAGATGCTAGAACCAGTTATAGTCATAAAATTCCAAGCGCAATGGCCTGTCTACTGGCTGAACCCCAAACTGTTGAAGCAAAGTTGTGATTAACCCGCCGTAAGGTAGATCCTTCTTCCTACCAGCCACTACCTTTAACATGTAGTTCACTGTAGTGAATCTGTGGTTAATCGGGATCTCTTCCATTGCATAGTAGAACAACATGAGGTTGTCGATAGTGGGCTCACAAGCACGGCCACCCGATGGAAGAACGTTCAAGCATATCCACTCATAAAAAACCTCTATTTAGTCGTTAACACCCCTACATCGTACTTCTCGGCTTGTCCAGCCCCACCACCTACCCTATGGAAGTACTTCTCGGCCATGGTAACCGGACAAAGTGGGGTGACCTCGGTAACTACATGCCATTGTTGTTGTTGGAAAATTTCTAGGGGACCGTCAGGTGTATCATAACGCAACTTAGTTGGATCAGTGTACGGGAAATCTAACACAACATTTATTGTGTATTTGGTTATAGTAACTTTCGCTCCATTAACCTTCGTTACATCTTTATTCGCAAAGTTTTGGCCAAGATTAGCATAAAATTGTACCACTTCATCAAAATGAACGCTATCCCCTAAAGTGATTAATTTAGCCATGTGTTCATTTCCAAAGTAGCGGAGAAGGTAGCCTACCTTAGGATTAGTACATTTATGCATTCGGAGAAATTAACATACCTTCTCTTTGCTTCATTGTTAAAGAACTTTGTAGATGCTCCCTTCTCAAAGTAAGCTTGATGACTCCGAGTGTTTGCATTTCCAAAATTGCTATTCCTTCCACCCTGATTTCTCGCCATTGAACAAAATCTTCCAATGAATTTGCCTAAGTTACGAGTTCAGGTTTGGTTTGTGCTTGAAAGCTAAGGGTTGGGTGAAGAATTCGATTTGGGGATTGGGTTTACTCTAACTTTTTTTTCCCATTAAACAGTTACGAACTCGGAACCAATACTTGTCATTAATGTGAAGCAATGACTTGTTTCTGAGTTATGAATTGCTTCGTAGCTTGTTCTGAGTCATATAATTTAACTGCGGGAAAAAATGACATTAAAAACTTTTCAATTGGTCGTAAATAACATAGTTTAAGCGCTAGTTCCAGCCAAAATATCACTCACACACACACCAAAACCCTTCCTTTCTCAAAATCCACTTGAAGTCTTCATCCATGGACATATACTAATCCAAACCCTAGCTAATTATGAATAAATGTTCATCGATCACCAATGACAAGGAAAATTTGTGGGTTTGGTTGTAAAGAGTCATTTTTTGCCTCGATTTGGTGTTTTTCACACCATCAAATCCATGAGGTAACTCTTCTTCATTTTCATCACTTTTTGTTATGGCTAGTGTTGTTCATTCTAATAGAAATCTATTTTTGCCTTCGAATGTGTACATTATGGTGACGAAAATATACTAATCATGAATATTCTTGAAGATAAAATTATATGATACCTATTTTTTGGTTATTTTTAATTTTTTTAACCTTCATGAATGATCTTTTATTTTTGTAAATTTATTATCCACTTAAGATTTGGGAAATTTGGTAGGAATCGCACATATCGAGTCTAATTGTGTTGTGATCCATTGTAAGTGTGATATTAGGTAGTAGAATGTTGAGAAAAAGAACCCGTGATGATCCATTGTCTTTGCATGGTGGAAATACTGAAACAACGGCTAATAATATTGATGAAGGTGATGGGCCGGAAGAGATAGGAATTGCTAAAACAATTGTAGAATATTAGAAAGGAGGATGGGAAAAAAAGGAAGTGACCTTGTTTGTTTTTAACAAGGTATGCCGATGTTTATCGGATGAATGAGCAAAGTGGTCTAGTTGGGTAGTCAAGGTGGGCAGGACGAGGGTAGAGATTCATTGTGACAATTGGCACGAATTACAAAGGAATACAAGGACACATTGTGGATGGAGTGGAAGGTAAAATTCTTGTGATTTTTCCACTATTCAACCTATTCGCCTTGAAATTTTATTAGTTAATGCAAAATTTCATCCCAACTATATTCCTTGAACACTTACAGAGACCCCTCGAAATCGATACCCCAGACATAGGAGAGTTAAGAAAAAATATCAATGGGTATGTTGTCGAAGAGTTGGCGAGAACACAATTATACCCTGTCCAGAGTTTACATCTTTTCAAATAAGAAGGGAGATCGTCTGTAGCTGACTTACACACATATTCAACCAGAGAATTAAGAGATCCACAAGAGAAGAGCCATTCAGAACGAAAAACGTTAATAAAACTAATACAATAGATTATTGATTTTATATATATATAAGTCATACTGACACATACCTTCAACATCGTCACGTAGGGTACAAGGGATGAAAAGAGATGTATTTGGGCTTTGAATGAATTTCCACATAGAAAGAGTTTGGAGGATGCGGTTTGGCGGTCCTTGAAATTATACAGGAACATTTTGAACAAGATGTGCTGTTGGCGATTGAAATGGGGATGACCGAAAAAAGGCTAAATTGATGGTCATTCCAATTGATGTTGATCAAATTGATAGGTGTAATCTTTTCCTCAAAGGTCAACAAAACAAACAGGGTCGGTACATGAAGGAGACCAAGATTGAATTAGCGAAACGAGTGGTAATCCAATTTTAAAATTACACTTTCTTAATATCAAATGCATATGTTGATTATCGTTGAGCTTTAACTTCTTGTACTATTTTTACAAGCTAATTTAAAACAAGATGAAATTCAAGGTTGATTCATGTCAACCGGTAAGCACGACATACTATGTGAGGCTACCAACAAAATTGACCACCCTGCAAGGGTAAGTGAGTGTGTGCATTCATGTCAGAAAGAGATGATTTCGGGATAGTACATTCTTTTGACAGGGCAAAGCCATTAAGAGTCCACACCTTGCAAAAGGAAATCGAACTAAAAGATAACAGGATAGAGCAACAAGATATTTTGATTCGAAAGTTGGTCAAGCACACCGGTCTACCTTTACCGGACAATCTTGAGGATCTCACTAGCAATTGGGAGCTCCCATCCAAAAGATCTCACCATCCTCTAGGCGAGATTGAGGTTAACCGCAAATCCATACTTTCGAATTCAATTAAAGAAAATAATATCGACAAGGTCATCTTATCCACACAAAAAAAGGTAAAAATATTTCACATTTGTTATGTGCTCTATTTTGGCATACTAATAACTAACGATTATTTATGAAATATAGCCTTCACATTTGTATGAACTTTTCATTGAAATTGGTGATAAGGAAAGAACACTACATGTAGCCGACGGCATTCTTCGTGAAGCAATGCGGCATCATCAGTCAATGCCAGTCGCTAATGGCATAGCTATGATATTTTTTGGAGAAACCATAATGCCAATTTTCCTTTCTCAAAAGGAGAATACAAGACTGTGGAACCCGTCCAAGGAATATTGCTCCTCTGGCCAAGGTGTTTAATTTACGCATATCCTACAAAATATGGCTATTTGAAAGTGAACCGAGCAATGACATCGAAGAAAATTTTACCCCCACGGGAATCAATGACAAGAGCACAAATAGAAAGGAATGTCTGGGTTTTGTCCGCATATTGTACAACTGGATCACCGGACATGCATGTAACTCTACATATACATTTTTGGGGAACGAGTGCGCTTTTGGTCAAAACCAAAAAATCATCACAATGTGGAGTGACTTTGAAGAATTATGGAGGTGTGATCAAGTCAACCAAACCATAATGTCACTATTCCTATTATAAGTTCAACTTTCTTCTTATTAAATTTCTTGGCAAAGATTGATCATGAATAACGTTCAAAATATCTTGTATAAGGTACATGTACTACTTTCCCAATCAAAAGGAAAAGGTATGGGTAGGGTATTTGTGTCCGGTAATGACTTAAGAAATTGGGTTTTCGAGGGCAAAAAGGATTGATTGTTTACACAAAAGTCTCGAGCGATGCAAAATGAAACTTTTCGTTGCACCTTTCATTGAGAGGTGATAGTTTTCTTACTCTAATTGTTGTACACGTTCACGAGTCATTTAATTTGGGAAATTAATGGTTACATATCAACATTTATGTGTAGGGACCATTGGAGGTTGATTTTGATTGTGCCAAGTGAGAAGGGTGCATATTGGATGGATCCGTTGCACTTTCAATCGTCTTAATCATTTGTAGAGATTTTGGAGAATGCATTCAATGAACCTAGTGTCAAACAAATTGAACGTAATTCAAATCAATGAGTGATACTTTACTATAATGTTTTTAAATTATTTATAAAAATTAGTTAGTATATTCACAATTTCTTCTTTGCAAATAAGTACAAGAAACAAGAAAAAAATTGGAAGTGTGGCTATTACGTAATGTTATACGCAGCCGAGAGTGTTAAAGATGTCTAGTTGGATTACGTAGAAATTGACAAGGTGAGCATTAAATATATTTGCTCACTAAGCTTTGTACAATGATTAACTACTCAACTATCCTAACTAACGAATTCTACTATGATATCCATTGATTTTTTGAGAGGACAACATGTCATATTCACAAGATGATATCAATATGTCAAGAAATTGCTTGGCCCGGCATCTATTTCATGTGCGATCCACAACTCTTTGAAAACCTAAAGGGGTAGTGTGCCCCAAATCTCAACATCCTTGACATGCATTACATGGAATAGAGTTTTGATAGATTTCTATTCCTATCCATAGATAGTTGTTTGTTCAGTTTTGTGTATAGAGTTTTGTTAAAGCCATAATCAGGTAGGCTAATTGTAGGAAACTTTAATGTTGGGTGTGGAAGAGAGATTTGCTAGATTTTGTTCCTATGTATAGATGGATGCTATTTTAACTTTCTAGACCTTTTTTTAATCTGAGACGATGTGTTTGTAAATTGCTGACAATTGAATTTGTGTTTTGAGGCTAATTTTGGGCCGGTTTTATGAAATTTACAAAAATTATCTTTAGTGCCAATTTTCGTTTCGAGTTCAGAACTAGTAACCTATTTTATACCAATACCTCAATTTTTTGGTCCCGATTTTGGAACAATATTATCAATTGAATCGCATTATTGAGTTGAAAACCCAGGTTTAGTCCGGATCATGAGTCTGAATCCAAAAGTCTACGTCCAGACTGATCCCCCAACGAAGAAACTGCAACGTCCGGGCACTAGTTCTGATATCGGAACGACGAAGTCAGTTACAAAAAAATTAAAGAATTAATTAAAGAATTAGGACGGAAAAGGGAGGGAATGTCAGAACTAATAACACAAGTTCGAGAGTGTTTCACCCACCAGAACTTAATAATTGTTCCAAGTTTGAAACAGTTACATGGAGCCGACCTCCTCAACACCATTCCGAGTTCGGAGCTTATTAAAGGTGGTTCTACCACCATTTCAAAGGCGATTCTCTCGTAGAGGATCAAAGACGGAGCCAGATAAGTTACATACAAAGTGAATTTTTTTGTCCGTTAGAACCGCCTTTAATCGCCCCACTCTCCACTAGTGATGCTTTAAACATCCAATATGGATTGTTCTTGTCACATTGTTGAATTGAAGCAATTCTCCTACTTTTGGACTCTATTGAACTTCCCACAACTACAAGCTATGAGGTATGCGAATAATGTGGTCGAAGGATCTGGGTTGGAGTCTGGATTTCACAGGCAAAACCTCATGGCTAGCTTCTGAAACATGATCAAACAACCATTCTACTACATGATTACGTGATCATCCGTGCACATGATGAAAGTAAGTAATTTTCTCTGTGTTTCCCTTTTCTAGTATCCCAATCATTTAAACAAAGGACAACATTAACAAAACTGTCCCCTTTTGATTTCTGGCAAGTGTGGTTGACTAAAGTAGTTTCATTGAGTTAAGACATCCTGTTACAACCACATACACCCTCCGTCCCACTTTAAACTTACTAATTGCTATTTGCACAAACTTTAAGACAAGTATATGTGACATCTTTTTAGTGGGTGATGAGAGTGGGCCTACATAAATCAAATGAAAGGAAGAGTTATGACCACATATTTAAGGTTAAATTTAGAAAGTTTAGAATCAGGAAATTTATAGTGGGACATCCCAAAAAAGAAAATAGAAAGTTTACAGAGGGACATCCCAAAAAGGAAAATAGAAAGTTTAAAGTGGGAAGGAGTATTCTAAAACCAGGCATGTATAGATGCGTGAAGTATTGGCTAAAGGAGGAAAAGAGAAGACAAACGGATATTTTTCTTTGGTTTATCTCCCCGGAGAATCGGAAAACATGAATGCAGCCCCAGATGGCACATACTGGGTACCCTTGCTTGAAGTACGAAAACATCATCAAAAGCCATTTAATTTCTTTTCAGTAGTTAGGTGCATGCATGATTGGTTCTTGCTTTACTTTGTGCAGATGGTTCCCAGCAGACGGAAATTTCGGTACAGTTCAAAAGTGTTGAAACGCTTGGTGGTGCATTTTCCAAGTCTAGTAAGGAATGGTCCTCTTTTCTTTTCTTTTTTTAATTATAGCTGTCGTTCGGGGTTTTAGGCAACCTTTGCCTTTATATTAATGATTGGATTGGCAAGAGCCATTTACAACGAATTGATCCTATTTTATATACAATATGAAAGAGAAATAAACTCCTTACACATAGGGACTAAAAGTTATAAACATTCAAACCCTTTGTGTCTATATCTCTATTTGAGAACTGCATCTAAATCAAATTACCTTGAATTGACCCGATCCATAGTCATCGAGCCAACAATTGATTCAAACATAAAATACAGGCTCGAATGGGTCCAAATCTAACCTAAATAGGAGGAGGAGATAATTCTTCTTTTCTTTCAAGTTATGCAACTCGTCAAATTGACATGGAATCCTAACCGAATCGCAAAACCATTAAAACAGTCCAAGGAAAGAATGGTCCTCGCATAAAGGCCATGGTAGGCAATGTGGACAACTAACATGGTAAGATAATCAAGGTCATGTCCATGGCGACCTCCGTCCTTGTTTTCAGGGCCATCTATATTTGGGAACCCTAAATTGTGATTTCAGAGGGAAGCTGTCATTAGGCGTGTGACGTGCGAATAAATGTTTGCACAAAGGAATTGGAAGGCATGCAACAATTGTGGTACCTCCTCTAGTTTTATGTGGTATGCTTCGTTGTCTTTTCCAGTGCAAAGAACCAAATACAAAAATTGTGGTACCTCCTCTAGTTGTATTGCTTTGTTGGGCTGTTCGCAACTTCTTGAGTTCACCCAATTTTCTAGTACCTTTTTAGCCTTGTACTATTTAGGCCATGTTCGGTTGAAATGAAACGGAATTGCATGAGACGGTATAGGATGATTGGAGATTGTATGAGATGGTTGGAGATGTTATACGATAAAAGTAATTGATATAAATTGAACTAGACATGACCTTACTTGTTGGTCTTTAGTTTTGAGAAATTATCCTTAATTCACCATTAAGCCTATAATTGTGCTCCTAGGATGCCTCGAGAAGAAAGGAGGGTTTTTGTAGTTTTACTAGCAACCTGCTAGGTTCTTATGTTGCCTTTAGTACGTTTTGGTTCACTGGACCAAGTTTGCCATTTTCAGTTTAACCCAACCTATTGTTTTCACTGGTTCCTGGTAAGCAACTCTTCAGCAAGTAGTCTAATTCGGTGCGTATACCAAGATCAATTATACAGTATGGAAATTAAGTGAAAATATGGAAGAATCAAAATCATTAATGATTTTTTCAAAAAAAAAACATTGATGAACAGTTATTTCCAGTGTTTTACAGACATTCCAAGAAGTAGACAGGGGAAGTTCGGGAACGTGTTTCAAAAATCACATTCAGAAATAAGACGAATAAAACACAGGTGATCCATTCAGGACATGCATGATGATTTTCCATCTCTCCAAATTCCAAATTAAATTATACTGCTACATCACTTTGATCCCCCTCCAAAGAACAGTAACTCATGATTATGCTTGTCCATGCATCAGTCACGCTCACTGATAGCAGTCAAGTGTTCATCAATTTCTTCGGTTGATAACACCCTGAAGACTGGATTGTCATGTCTCACAACACCAACCTGCGAAAACCGACTTAATTTAGTGCTGCACAAGGCTACATAACAATATCCAGGACCCAACCAATCTTGATGATGCACTCATACAGAAACTTAACATTTTGATTCTCTACAACTGCTATCCTAATCCCACCACCAATGGCTTGTCACACATCAAACATCCAGATAATATAATATGATGGTTAACAAGTACATACCTCAATCTCATTAGCCTTGAAATCCTCTTGAAGAACGGACTGCAGAGCAGATATGGCCGTCTGCAAGAAAGAAGAAACATTGGCATTAGAATTATGAGATCACAACTAGCTAGGTCCTCCTGGAGATGGGATAGTTGCAAGCACCGCTATTGTTAGGCAAGTGAAGAATACACTAGAAGCATTTCAACAATTCTTTAAAGCCTAGGTAAGATCAACTTCCCAAACTCAACTAGATGGAAGTTGAGGATATTCTACCAACTAAAACCCAGAATTTCACACTCCCAGCTCTCAATTTCCCCTAGTAATCAATTCATTACTCTAAACAAAACAAAAAATAAACCCAGAGCTAAACATCTTAGTAACAATCACCAGACATCGGAAATCACAAGAGACAATAACAAAAGGTAAAAAGACAATAAAACTGAATATGAAATACCAATAATTCAAATCCAGAATTAAACTTAATGAAACCGACTTAATTAACCAGCTCAAATCCCACGAATGATTAAAACCTGTGTTTCTGACTCAACTTACTCACACAAGCATTTTAGCTAAATACAGTTTTTTTAGTAAATCAATCAATTTGTTTTGAGTAACCAGATCAGCCCCTTCACATTCTATTTCAGTGCCCAAGCAGCAAAGATCCAATAGAAAACTGAAATATTACTCCATGGTCATCTTCCAAAGCTATTAACTTCTAGGGCCTTAACAAGAAGAATAATAATATACAGAAAATCTTTCAGATTCTATCTCAGTGGCTAAGCAGCAAAGATCCAGTAGAAACACTAAAATATTTATCCATGGTCATCTTCCAAATCCACAAACTTCTAGGGCCTCTAACGAGAAAACTAGACAGAAATTTCCATGTTTACAAATCTTAATTACCTGTACAGTTTCGTCATAAGAAAAAGCAGGATCATTTTTCATCTTCTTCTCCAAGAAGTTAATCGCTTCTTGATCTTTGGATCCAGCGCTAGTGGCCTGCAAACAATTATCATAAACTTATACGGCTTCAAGAATGTCAAAGAGCATACAGAGCATTAAAGCGTGCATAAGCCTTAGTGTTACAGAAAATGCACCTTATGGCCAAAAAAATGACCCGCAGGATCACACTTGAATAGTTGAGGTCCATTCTCTAGATCGATTCCAATAACCATCGCAACTAAAGAGTGGTGTAGTACACATAAGAAAGATGCAAACAGAGAAGATGAAAGACTTTGTGCGTGTAATGAATAAACAAAACTAACAATTCCCATTATTCTGGCTTGTTACTTACCTACTCCAAGAGGTCTCATATATGCATGTTGTGTATAAACTTGAGATTTGTCTGCAAGCCTGAAACAAGAATAGTAAGGTTGGACGACACAAACATATCACTGAAACAGTTACCGAAGTGGAGATTTGACAAGATGGGGTCAAAACGTAGATGAAAAATCTTTCATGCCAAGTTCAAAGCTGATTCTCAAATGGAACACAAGCAATTATAAGAAAGGACTTACCATCTCGCTAAGACGTCCACAGGCATCTCATAGCCATATTTATGGCGAAATTCAGCAGCCTCGTTCCTAGCTTGATGGACCAAGGTCCTTGCATCAGCTAAAAAGGGATGAAAGTATGGGTCATTCCAAAATGAAGACATTATAGCATAATACGTTTCACATAATACCAAACAAAAAGATTAATCTTATAACTCCAATGCTCATACAAAAATCATTGGCTATAAGGGAGAGCGAAACGCCTAAAAACTCTCTGTAGAATAACAACCAACGAGAAAAACATAGACTTCTGTAAGTCATGCGCTTATCAAAAACTAATACTACTCTATACAAAAAAATGTCAGAGACAGTAATAGAAATTCCTTTATAAACAGTCTAGCACCTAGCCATAAGCATCCTCTCAAAAGTGTGAAACTTTTAAAGTAAAAATCATTCCTTTGGCTAATAATAAACCTGAAATACCCACAAAAATCATAAATTAATCAAATAATTAGGATACCTGTCATCCCGGTAGCTAAAAGCCCAACGTGCTTAGTAATGGAGAACAAATGGGTGACACTTGTATGATCCAACAGCTTGTCCTGACCAAATCAAAACTCCAATTCAATAACTGCTCCATTTGTTAAAAGAGAGATTTAAAATAGAAAAAATAATGTTAATTGTCCAGATATGTAAGAATACATATCATAACTATAGCAAAAACACAGAATCTATGAATGTGGTGGATTCATCAACAATTGGCCTGTCTTGCTAAACCATGAAATAATCTTTGTTCTGCCGTTAATTGCTAAAGTATTGGCTACTCAGTCAATGAATGAAGTGTTGATGTCTTGTGAATTCAACCTTAACACCTAATAAATAGCAAGAAAAATCCAATTCTTTGGATGCAATAGTTAAGAATACATATCATAACTATTGCCTAAACACAAAATCTATGAATGTGGTGGATTCATCAACAATTGGCATGTCTTGCTAAACCATGAAATACTCTTTGTTCTGCCTTCAATTGCTAAAGTATTGGCTACTCAACCAATGAATGAATTGTTAATCTCTTGTGAATTCAACCTTATTAGCTAATAAATAGCAAGAAAAAACATATTTTTTGGATGCTCTCGTGGGTTAAAAAAAAGAGTAAACTCCCAACTCACCGGAACTTTCTTCTGGGTGACAACACAAACGGAGTCCTTGCCGCGAACGCCGATGGAAGTTGTTCCGGCAGATTTAACGGCCTTAAACGCGTACTCTGCACAATCACAACATCAAAACACTAAACCCAATTTGCTCGAAACCCTAGATGAAGCATTCAACCCAAAACCCAATTGGTGGAACAGTGAAAATTAAGGGTTCAAAAACAACTCACCGACTTGGTAGAGGCGGCCCTCGGGAGAGAAGATCGTGATATGGCGATCGTATCCACCACCACTTCCCCGGCTGCTCATTCTGTAATTCTGTGTATTCGCCTTCTAATCGAAATTATTGTTATAAGTTACTTGCAGATCTAGGATTTGAAGACTGTGAACAAAATGGAACAAACAAAGAACTTGCTCTCTGACTCTGAGGCCAAATTAAAGGGAAGACTGAATAAACAAAGCTTTCGCTCCAAGACAAGGAGCCCAGTAAATTCTATTCCCAACCCTAAAAGGGATTAATAAAAATACACATTTTTCATGTTAATTTCTATAAATATAAATATATACTCTCTCCATCCCACAATAAACTTCTAATTTTCCATTTTAGTCCTTCCCACACTAATATTCTCAATTCTACTCTTTCCTTTTTTTGGTAAGAAAAAATCATCTAAAACACCCTCATGATTAGTGCCACATAAGTTGAACCCCACATAATTCACCTAAAATTTTTAATTTAGACCAAACTCATGTGATAAAAAGGTGTCACATCAACTTGAATAAAATATGGAGCCAAAAGTAATTAGAAATTTTAAATAGGGACGTAGGTGGTAGTATACTACTCCCTCCGTTCAGCTAAGATTCACACGTTTTTCAGTCAACTTTCTCAAGTCGTGTTTGACCATAAATTTCATGTAACATATAAATAGTAATATTATCATGTAAGGTATCGTTGGAATATACGTAGCATGTACTTTTCAAACATTAAAATTTTACATGATAT
>JAULKJ010292756.1:0-12158 GCA_032355405.1 Rubia balearica | reverse complement strand
ATGCCTTGCTCAACTCGACTCATTAACTATTCGAGTCGAGTTCGAGTCGAGCCAAAATCGAGTCGAGTTTTGACCGAATTTTGACCGAGTCGAGTTCGAGTTGCTCACGAGATGCTCGACTCAATAAGCACCCCTATACATATCCATGGATATAGTTTTTTTGTATATAATAATAATCATGTAACCCTACCTACTTACAAGTGTTAATATAAATTTTAGATAATTTTTAGTAAAAAAATAATACTAATTACAGTAGTTTTTAAAAAGTGTCAATATAAATCTAAAACACTATGTTTAACGTTGACCGATATTGACCATTGATAAAAAGACTAAAATTCCCTTTAACCTAAAATCTATACTCCCTCCATCCCATTACTTTTGGCTCATTTACTTTTTCACGGTCTCCAATGGCCATCTTTGACTGCCAATATCTCTAACTACAAATACCAATTTAACATAAAAAGTTGATATTTAGAAAATAGATGTTAAGATGGATCTAACAGCATCTCACATGATATTTTTATCATATATATAAACTTATATTAATTGTCAAATTTTACTAAATTCGACTTTGAGAAAGTTAAGTGGCTAATAGTTGTGCGACGGGGGGAGTATGTTCTAGGAAAATTTTACCCTTAAACCACCACTTCCACTGCCAGACCATCACCACCACCATTGTCAGGCCGCCACCTCCACTGCCCTTCACCGCCCTGCCACCACTACCACCCCCAACCACTTCCACCGACCACCACCCCCAACCCCTTCAGTCCCCCCGGGCCGCCACCACCACCACTCAGCCACTCACCTTCCAGCCCCACCACCACGACCTTCACGATCTAAACCCTACCGTTGTTCATTCCTCCAGCTTCCCACCACCCCCTCCATCCAACCCTTCCATCACTATGGGGTAGGCATCTGTTTGATTTTCAAATGTTTTGGTTTATTCGACTCGATTTAATTAGGTTGACCTTTTACAAATCCAAAATAAATAAAAAACAAACCATATTTGGTAAAATCAAATTTGGCTTATTCAAACTCGATATTTCAATTTTAGTTTAAATTAAAAAAATATTTGAATAAATCAAGTTGAAAGAAAACTACTCCCTTCGTCCCTTTTATTGTGTCTTAATCAGTATTCATCAATAAAGTTGATGTTGTTTGAATTGTAAAAAACTATAAATATATTCATATGAAAATTATTGTGTGATTTATTACTACGTTCATCTTAACACGTATTTTTAAAATATGTAACTTTTATAATTTATTGTTATACATAATTTAAAATATTAAAATTATAAAATCATCAATGAATAGTATAAAAAGAGGATGTAAGATACAATAAAAGGGACAGAGGGAGTATAAATAAATGTAATCTACGGACTAGCCAAATACTGTACGTACAATCATAATATGTGCATTCTTTTAAAGCAAAATAGAAAGAACAAACATGGGATCTTAGTCTCTCAATCGAAGCTTCGAGAAGTTTTCAAAAGAACAAAACTAGTATTTTATTTATTTTAAAATTGGGAAGCTGTATCTTATCAAGTTACGCTATTATAAACTAATGTTACTACCTCCGTTCCAACCGAACTTGCACAAAAAATTTTTTCCAGTCAACCTTGTTGAGTTTTGACTGCATATTTGAATAAATTTATGAACAATAATATTATCGTATGAGATATGGTTAAATTCATCGTAACATTAGTTTTTGAGTATTAACTTTTTATGTGTGGTTATTATATGTAGTTGCATATATTTATAGTCAAACATGTTTATTGGAGACCATAAAAAATTCTATGCAGATTTATTTGGGGCGGAGGGAGTACTAATCAAAACCTCCATAGCTAGAATTTGCAGCCCACACTCACCTGCCACCACCTCTTCACTCAAGCTCACCAGCGACACACCACCACATCCCCATCCGAGCCTACCACCTCCCCGATCGCCACCACCTACCCATCTGAGCCCACCCACCACCACATCCCCATCTGATCCCACCATAATCCCATCATCTCCTTGATCGATCATGGTTTCCCAATCGGTTACCCTTTCCACTACTACCGCCTACCACCACCGGTCCACCTCCCCACCATCACCGGCAAAACTAATCCTTAGAATGCCTCCATCTCGCAGAACTCCCACCAACACTGAGCCTGCCTCTCACGAATGAACACTGCCCACCATCTCTCACACTAGCGCTCGGTCTCTTGCACTCACACCCATTTACTTGTGCTGGAGTCTAGTGTCTCACGCCCATGCGCTTGGTTTTACGCGTCCGTGAAAAGTGTCTCTTCAGCGGACTCCGCCACTTCCCCCTGGAATTGACAGTTTCCACCTAACTTGTCAGACTCTGCTTGTCCCCCATCGAATTTTATTGGACAACTCACTGACAGTTTTGGGAAACATCTAGTTCAAACTTTCGTCGACTACCACTGATTTCTTTGGAAAATAATGTTGTTGGTTTTTGTCAACATCGTAAAATATTAGAATAACTAACGCACATATTTTCTCTGGAAATTTGTATTTCACAAAACGATGGTACACAACTAAATTTATTATATATTTTATTTATAATTATTGGTTGGCAACGCGCCCAATACAATCCTTATGCCTCGTTATGCCACCATCGAAAAACCTTTATCACTGGGCCACTTTGGCCGTTGTCGTCAGGTCGATCACCACCATAACTGATGTCAGACTATCGCCACTATGATATTGTCACAAACACTATTAATTTATCTATTATAAAAAAAATAAAGCCTAAAGTAATAAAATAGAGGACAACTAATCCACAATCTTAAAAAAAGAGTAAAGTGCATTCATACCCATGAGTTCCTTGTTTAGTGCACATACACCCCCCACAGTTTTTTGAAAGTGCACATATACCCCAAGTTCCTTGTTTGTGCACACATACCGCTCAACTTTTTAAACGCTGAACTCTGGCTATAGGAGCATATGTGCACTTTCAAAAACTGGGAAAGTTATATGTGCACTTTTGAAAAATTGGGAGGGGAACATGTGCACTTTCGAAAAACTGGTGCATATGTGAACTAAACAAAGAACTTGAGTATGAATGCACTTTACTCTTAAAAAAATGATATAATCAACCCATCCATACTCAATTTATATATATATATATATATAATATAATCCAACCCAATTCTTGTAGTGTTACAGCAAAAGTGTAAGAACAACTCCAACAGATTCCCTAAACTTTTCTCTAAAATAGGGAATGGAAATCAATATTCCCTATATTTTGTTGCTCAACTTTAACAAATTCTCTATTTTTTATAATCTGGATTTTATTACACTATAGTTACTTTTTCATTTAAAACTAAGAGTTCAATTTTAATCACTTCAAATACATTATAAAAATTAAGTTAGTTTTTAAAAACAATCAATATAACAAATTTGAAACTAAAATTTTGATTTTAATTCGAAACTAGTTTTCTTTTCATACTCTTTTGATACATTCATCGGGATTGAAATAAAAGGTAAAACAACTCCAAAAATATCAAAAATTGTAAACCAAAAACATTAATTTCAATTTTCTAAACAAAAAATTGTTCATAAAACCCTAAAAAAATATAAATAAGAATCCCACATGAGATTGAAATTGTAGTAGTCCCAAGCATCATATAATAGAAATTGTTTGCTTTCTGTAGTTTAATATGGTGGCGCTGTCAACTGGGATATTGGAGTCATTTTGACTAACGTAAACCCAAATTGTCTAAAAATGAAATATTAATATTATAATATGTTATTGATTTTAATTCTTACTATATATAATCATCATAACTTATTAAAATATAATCCCTCCGTCCTGAAATAATTGGCACACTTTCTATTTTCAGCAGTCCCACGTAAAATGACACACTTTAATTCTTACCCAAAATGGTAAATAATAAGTTGTAAAATTCCTATAATATCATTTTTAACTTCAACAACTTTATGGCTGATCCTACTGCTTTCCCAAAATAACCCTATTTTTTCACAATTATTCTTTGCCACCTCATCTTGCATATAATATCGAGTCACATTTCAATGTGTCATTTATTCCGAAACTGAGGGAGTTTAACTTTTAAAGATATATTTAAAATCATAAATATACCATTTTACTATATACATACATAGACACAAACACACACACACCAGAAGAGAATCCAAAGATTCACATAATTCAAAATAACAAAATGTTTGGATTATTTTTATGCAATTATAGAGTACGTACTTTCGATAGAACTATGTATACATATTTTTATTTATTGCAAAGTGTTGTTTTAAACCAACTAACTAGCATTTTATAATTAGTGAGACTAATAAGTAATAATTAATCTCAACATATGAATAATTACCTTTTAAATGATTTGAATGAAATATTATAAACATAATCAATTTTTATTGTATTCAATATTTAACAGTTTCTAATTAAATTAATTATTTACTTAATAACTCATATAGTTTTCTTTAGATGAATACACTTTAAATAAAATTTCATTTTTTTCAATCTAAATGTAAGACACAAAATGTACATAAAACTTAATCTTAATATTTTAATTTATACTATCGCGCAACACATAATGATACTGCACTAGTTTTCTCTAAAAACAATTTGTTGGAAGTCGCAAGTATTTTTTAATAGGAATGGAAAAATATAAAAAAAAACTACCACTGATCTCTGCACTGGTGACACCAAGATGGCGGAGCCACCATCGATTAACAAACCCACTCTTTCCAACGTCCAAGCCCTAAATAACGAGCTACATAAGGTGTTGAACCCTCAATCTGAGCCAATCAATACATGGGTCCCCTTCAATCCAAAACCAAAAATAGACCATCTAGGTGAACCGGGACTTCACTCTACATATTGAGAATGCAGAAGTTGAAATCTCCGCTCTGATGAACTTTGGTTGGAATATTTTCGAGTAGTCGACCACAACTTGATAAATTGAGGAGGGATTTTTAAACTGCTGGATTCAAGGATCATTCCAATATCACACTTCTTAATAATCACCAGGTTTTGATTAATTTTTCATTGTCCGATGATTATTGTAGTTGTTGGTTACATAAGATTTGGAACTTTGGTGCTTATTCTATTCGCATACCTAAATGGGTTCCAAATTTTAATCCTAACGCGGACTCTCCTATTGCTCCAGTATGGATATCACTGTATGTCATACCACAATATATTTTTCGATTATTGGGCTATGATGTCAATTGGAAATATCTTAGGAACCTCAGTTAGAGTTGATAAGGCAACATTTAACAGAACTAGACCCTATGTAGCCATAGTCTGTGTAGAAATTGATGTTACAAAGACACTCTTGGAAAGAGTTTGGTTAAGTTTCAGGGACATTAGTTTTTGGAAGTACATTGAACATGAAGGTGTTCTTTAAAATTGTTCTAACTGCCTTAAATTAGGCCACTTAGCTTCCGAATACAGGTATGACAAGAATGCTGCTAAATTCACAACTTGGAAACTAAAAGACAATCAGACCATCATATGTAATAAATCCAACCCCAATGGAGAACAGTGAAGAAACAATGGTAAAAGGGTTGGCAATTCATCTCGTTTAAATATTAAAGAAAAGACCGATATTCCCGTGATAAAAAAATAAAACTAATACTTCTCAGTAGGTTGCAACTAATTGAAAGGGAAAGGAAGCTTAGAAGCAGAAAGGGGCTCAGACAACACTAGAATCAAGTACTAAAGATATGGCCTCTATTCAGGGGTCTGGGGTTCCTATTAACACTACTCTAAATGACCCTCTGTTAGTTGTGCATATTGATGAAACATATGATGAAAGTATTATGCCTGAAATTGATATGAAGTAAAATGATGTGAACACTGAGTAGATTGTCTTGTCTAATGAGCTGCTTGTTGCTAATGTCTTCAGATAATGATGCTCAAAGGAAAAACATTTCTGTTGATATAGAAAATTCTGAATCCTCATCTTCAAATGATATGTTAAATGCTTGGGAAAAAGTTTAACATAGGTGATTTTATTCTTGCTGATCCAAATGTTGGTAACACTAAATCTAAACCAAAAACAGTTGAACACAACATAACTAATCATGATTAGGTTCAGAAGAACATGTGTATTGAAATAAATGAAGAAAGTATCCCCCTATTAACCTCTAACAGTAAAAAAAAGATTAAAAAATTGGATTTGCTTAATAATGAACAGCCAAGAAGAAATATTCCCAATCTAGTCAACATCTCAACTTCTCATAAATCAAAGCCAACCTAACAGAATCACAAAAAATATTTAATAACCTAATTAAAAATGCATAATCCATAGACACTGATGAGGTTGAAATGAATCAAAATCCCGAAAATATACAAAGAAAGATAATACCAATACTCGTAAAACGGTGCAAGCCCGTTCCCCATTGACCTCTTCCAAAAACACCCTATGATAGGAATCAACATTAGTGTCTTGCAAGAGGTATTGGTAACAATGCAACACAAATAAGAATAAAAGACATTAAGAAAAGACATAAAACTATTGCTTTTGTTTTGATCGAACCAATGCTTGAAGCTGATATATTCCAAAGTATTTCCTTCAAAACTGGGTTTCAAAACTACTTCTCTTCACCATGCTGTAAAATATGGATCCTCTGGGATGAGTTAATTAAAATTGAGATCATGACAGTGGAAGAACAATTGATTTTCACAAAATTATCTCATCCATCAATTAATTCTGAATGCTTAGTTGGATTCATATATGCAAAACACTTAATAAAAGAAAGGGAAAAATTATGCAAAACAATATCAACTTTTAAAAACAAACCATTAACACTAACTGGAGATTATAATGTTATCAGCTCTAATGAGGAATACTTGGGACCTTTAATTCCAGATCAAAAGAGTATCAAAAACTTTAATAAATTTCTAAATGAGAACAAAATGTCCAATATACCTACCTCAAGTAGTCTCTATACATGGATATGTAAGAGATCCAAAAGTAGGGTTTGGAAAATACTGGATAGAGGTATCTCAAATACTCTCTAGTGGTCTACTTTCCAATGCTCTCAGATTAAAACCTTAGCAAGGGAACAATCTGATCACACACCTCTAACATAGTAGATACTTCAACATCCAGTCCATAATATTTCAAATTTTAAGAATGTTGGATGAACCATCCAACATTAATGAAACTTGTGGAAGATGCATGGAAGATACAAACATATCTAACCATAATGCAAAGATTAGCTTTAAATTGAAAAATCTGAAACGTGCATTAAAAACATGGAACAAACAAACTTTTGGCAACATATTTGATAAAATAAAAACATGTGAAGATTAATTATAGAAAGTTGAATTTGATCTACAGCAATATGAAGCTGAACAAAATTTTATAAACCTTAATCAGGCTAAAGCAAACCTAACAAATGCTCTAAGAGATCAAGAAATTTACTGGAAACAAAAATCAAGGATAAAATGGTTAAAAGAAGGGGATTCAAATACCCAATTCTTTCACCAAATAGTTAAGTTGGAACATAAAAGACAATTACTCACCTCTATTAAAGATGATGTTGGGAACTGGATTCAAGGAAAAACTGAAATATGTAAAAAAAAAACAATCCATTTCTATACAAATATTTTAACTGAGGAAAATACAGATCCAACAAGAATCAATTCAGTACGGTTGTAAGATAACACACCTAAACTGATAATCAATGAAATGAATAAGGAATTAGTCAAACCAGTTACAATGGAAGAATTAACTGAGATAATCAAAATTATGTACAGTCAATCAGCCCCTAGACCTGATGGCTTCTCGGGAGTTTTCTTTCAAAAATGCTGGAATCTTATTTAAGAGGATTTACTAAATGCAGTACAATATTTCCTCAACTTATCAGATATCCCTAAAGCTATCTCTTCAGCTTTGATAGCCTTAATCCCCAAGAAAGAGGTTTGCTCTTATTTCAAAGACTATAGACCAATTAGTTTGTGTAATTAAGTCTTATCTAAGCTCATATCAGAAAGATTAAAGCCCTATATGAACTAGATTATAAACCAAGAACAATATGTTTTTGTATATGGTAGGGAGCTTTCTGATAATGTACTTATGATGCAAGAAATGATTTTTTTTACACTCTTAAATAGGTGGAAACAACATGATTATAAAATTGGACATGATGAAAGCCTTTGATAGAGTTTCATGGTCCATTTAAACAAAACTTCTCAAACAACTTGGCTTCTCAGACCATTTTAGCTCACTAATAATGGGTAACTTACAAGTAGTTTTTTTCTCCAGTCTTATAAATGGAGCCCCTCAGGGATTTTTCAAAGCTACAAGAGTATTAAAACAAGGGAACCCTTTATCCATCTTGTTATTCATTCTAATGACAGATACATTTACAAGAAACTTAAATTTCTTGTTTAAATATACTAATTTAAAACACTATAAGCTCCCTGAGCCAATGATAAAAGTTTCCCACCTCTCTTTTGCTGATGGCACAACAATCTTCCTGAAATATACAAAACGGGGGCTAAAAACTATCCTAAGCTTTCTTCAATCCTATCAGTTGGCTACTGGCCAAAAAGTTAACTTTGAAAAATAATTTTTTTTACATATCAAAACACACAACATATTATATAATTAATCAAATCAAATCTGAAACTGGTATGATAATAAGATCGCACCCATTTAAATACTTGGGATGTCCTATGTTTACCGGCAAAGTAAAAAACTTTTATTTTAAACAAATAACAAGCTCAATCAAATTGAAAATTAATTCATGGAACAATAAAATGTTGTCTGCATCTGGGAAATGAATTTTAATAAAGCATGTTCTCTCATCAATTTCATTAAATATGATCACTGCAATAAAGCCAGCTAAACATATAGTTGATCAGATTCACAAAATGTCTTCCAATTTCGTATGGAACCCAAGTACTAATGACCCAAAGAATAAAAGAGTTTGGAGATCATTTCATAAACTATGTTATCCAACTGATGAGAATGGGCTTGTATTTAAAGACTTAAACACTTTGATTACAAGCTTCTCACTTAAACTATGGTGGAAGCTATAATCTGGATATTCATTATGAACTAAATTCATGTTGTCAATTCCAGAATGCCAAAAAAATTCAAGAACATGGACCCGAATCAAAAAAGTCAATGACATAGCCTTTAAAAGCATAAAAACAATCAAAATTGGTAAAGGCAGAGTATCATTTTGGGACTCAAATTGGACTAAGCATAGTCCATTAATCAATAACCGAAATTCTAACTCTGATTTGCTATTTTCAGATTTTTCTGTATCTGAATTCCTACAAAATCAAAATGAATGCATTGCATTACTAAGAATAATCTACCAGATCATATCATCAATACTCTAGAATTGCAACATCAAATATTTCCCGACTACGATGATATCATGATCTTGACACAAACAAAACAAGGAAATTATACTCTTAAATCATCTTATGAACTAATAAGACATAAGAAACAGAAAATTCAACCTTTTAAATATCTGTGATCTCTAATTATCCCAAAAAAGTAAGCTTTATGACTGGAGACTATTAAATAGGCTAATCCCTTTTCCAGATGTACTAGAGGACCTTACATTTCACTCACCGTCAAGATGTTGCTTATGTCTAGCGAATTCTGAATTGATTCACCACTCCTTTAATGAATGTAAGCTAATAAGACAAGTCTTGAACTTCATAGATAAGACTTTAACATAGAAACCAAGCATTTTAGATATCTATGGGATAAATTTTGTTATTATTGAAACTTAGATATCAAACACACAGAGTTGAAAGACTTGATTAGAATGATTTCATGTGTTGTTTCTTAGTTTATATGGTGCTCCAGGAACAAAGCTCATCATGAAGGGACTAAACCTTACATGAATAAGATTATAAGGAAATTTTATATCAAATTAATGATGTTATGCTAGCTTATAAGATGAACTTTTTCTGGGATTTATCAATGGAATTTCCAAGAGTTTTTGCAGCCAAGTGCATGATGAGACGTCAAATGCATGTATTTTCAGAAGCATTTAACATGTCCTTTGTTTTTTTTGGAGGATTGCAAGATTTAGATAGGATTACATTATAAGAGGTTTGGATAACCGTTTTCGATTTTCGCATCTAAATTCTTCATTTTGTAACCTAGTTTGATTCTAATGGATTTTTGGTCCTTACGAGCATCTATATTCCTTTTTGTGAGCTTAATTTGTAGATTGCTCGTAAGTACTTTGGATTAATTTAGTGAAAGCCACTCGCAAGGATGGTAAAATATTGAAGGCCACGATTCAAAACGTGGTAGAAGATAAAAGGGTCGAAGAAGGAAGACAAAGAAATTGATGGATTGTGATCCGGAAGTTTGAACCAATTTTTGGGAACGATATGAGAAGAACCAGAATTTGAGGGTAGTACCACTGGATTCGTCTTCTCAAACACTATAAAATTGAATACAAGAATTCTCAAAAGGGATAAGCAGTTCACCTGTGGCAAAGCAAATAAGAAGAGGCAGCAACTCCTCTGCGGGCCGCAGACCTGCCTTACAGCCCGTAGAGTAAATAAAATGAAATGGGAAAATTCCATTGCATAATCTGCGGGTGGCAGACATGCCATGCAGCCCGCAGCGGAGAGATAGGCTGAGGCTATTTAACCCATTTTTAACCCCATCTTCCTCACATTTTTCTTCCACCCGATTTTCTCTTCTAAAAAACTTTAGTTTTCATTTATTCCTTCATCATCTCTCCAATGTTTACCATGGATTCTTGTATATTTGTTATGAGTTTAGCTAATCTAGGTTAAATACACTCTTGGGTGCAATTGGTAAGCACTTTTAGTATGAATTTGTGAGATTTGATTTATCCTATTTTGTGCTTCGATTATCAAGTATATTTTGTGCTTGCTTGTGTAGTTAATGCATGATTTAGACTAGCATGATCAACTAGTTGTTGATTTTTAGTTAATTATTTGCTAGGTTTTTTGTCTAACCCGGGATACTTTGACTTTTTATCGATGTGATAATCATTAATTGATGTTAGGTTATAATTGGGTGTGACAACTAATTATTATTATTGATTGATGAAATTGCTTAGATTTTAGATGAATTTGAATGAGTTTTGACTAATTATCAATGTGGTTCACTAATAACGATTAGCATGAAGGCTGATCCTTGCAGTCGTTATTAGTAGAGATATTTGTGTTATCCCAATATTTCTCGCTTGTAGGATATTGTGTTATTTTTATTGGTTCTCCATGTGTATTGCTATTCTAGGGAAAGTCTATGACGCCGATCGTCTAGAGTGACCCGAGGGTAAGGGTTATTGTGTGGCGTCAAACACCCACCCTAACTATAAAAGATGAGAGGCGAGGAATATCTTCACCAGAAAGGTGTTGATAAGTTCTCCACATTATGTGATTAATTCATAAAATTACGGTAATTATTCGGTGATCAAAGAATGACTAGAAATGTAAACCAATTGTGCCAAAGACTCGTTATCATCTTAATTACATTTTTCGTGTTAGTGTGATCCTAGTTATATTGTTTTCTCTAATTGTTGGTTGATTTAGTTATATAAATTAGTCGTAGTGTTTTCAAAAATCAACCCCCCCCCCATTTTATTACCACACACTTAGAGTGACTTCTTCGTGTGCCTTTTAATTACGTTTACACTCAATAAAACCCTTATTTTCTCGTGGACGACCCTGAATTTATATTATCTACTTTCTAATAGTTAGCCGCAATTAGGGAATATAAATATTATCTTTGAGAGGCATGAAGACGACCTCCCGAAGTTTGGTGCCGCTGCCGGGGAAAAGACGTAATTTATTAAAGTGTTAGTGTAGTTCTTTATGTGGTTTTTTGTTTTTACTTGTGTGTGACGTTTGCTTGATTTTGTGATTGTTGCTTGGGATAGGTTTGTATTTCTCTAGTTCTTGGTTTATGGTTGAGACTCGTACCAATAGACAAGAACTCTTGCTCTACGATCCTGATCTTTTGGGTACACTCCGAAGAGCAAGGAGGCTAGCACGTTTTTCTAACCAAGGTACTTATCCACCACCCGAGATAGTTACACCAACTATGGCGGATGATAATAGAACCTTGTGGAAGTTCATGGCTCCTAACTTAGTGAGTCAACCGCTTTGCATAATTCCCCCCCCCCCCCCTTTCGGAAAATGTCAC
>JAULKJ010292747.1:0-12161 GCA_032355405.1 Rubia balearica | reverse complement strand
GGCAAGCTCAAGGTTGCTTATGTTTCTACTGATCAACAACTTGCTGACATCTTTACAAAGGGTTTACCTCGTCCTCATTTTGAGTTCTTACGGTCCAAGTTTTGCGTGCGACAAGTCCCACGCTTCGCTTGAGGGGAGAATAGAATATTAGATAAATTAGAATCAGGTTAAAAAGGAATGCCCTTTCTGATTGGTTTTGTATACATCATTTTCCATATCTGATTCTATCTTGTATACCCTTTGTACTCACTATATATATGAATACACATAGTTACAATTACTTGTGGATTTTACATTGTATCTGTACATTTTTTGCTACTCTTTTAGTGATGATGGTTAACTACACAATAGCAAAGTTGCAAGGGAAGTTCCATGGCGAATTAATGAAATTAAAATATGGTAGGATGAAGGTAACTTATGAGGTTGAGGAATATGAGAATCTTGAAGTTTCAGACCTGGGAATAACGAAGTTTTTGTCAAAAATTCTAGGGTTTGGGGACGCTAAAACTAGATGGTTGAGAAAGTATAGGGGTGGCAAATGTGCGGACGGGTCGAATATGGGTCGGGTAATATGGGTATTAAAAAATATGGGTATGACTCATTTCGACCCGTTTTAAGATGGGTTGAATACGGTTCGGTTCAAATACGGGTCGGATGAAACCCGTTCAACCCGCGGTTGAAAATAACTCAATTTGCGGATAAAAAATGGGTAAACATGTGGATTTCAATCCATATATTGACCCGTATTGATTTATATAATAATACATATAAGTAAATATGTGGGTTTCAACACATATGGGTCAAAATATAAAACCATATGAGTTTTGACATATAAATTTCAGTTACGACATAAGCAGAAGAATGAAAACTATGCACGCTTTTGAAGGAACTGGAAACATAAGTCACTACTCCTGATTTCCAAATTTTGCATAATTCACTACGCTTTTGAAGGAACGGGGAACATAATGTTCCAGGGGATGAAAGAACAAAACTTGGAAACCACCTGCTGCAGAGTGGAACATATGTTGCAGTAAATTGAAATCAGTTGATAGTTGTGAAACAAAACCTGGAAATCACTTGTAAATTTACTGAAACATATGTTTACAGTTTTTTTGCAGTAAAGTGAAAACAAAAGTAGAGTAACTATAGTTGCAGAGTTACTATAATTGAAAACAACCATAGTTGCAGAGTTACAGTAACTATAGTTGCTGTAAATATTGAAGGTAGATTCAAAGTCATTCTCCAATTCTTAGTAGGTAGAAACTGGTCATAAAACCGGGTATACTTGCGGGTTTGAGTATTTTATCAACCCGCGGTAAACCTGCAAACTCAACCCGTTCCACCCATATTTTTCAATTACCCATTTGTCCCGTTACCCATTTGATCCATACCCATCCAGATTTAAAATAAACAACCCACTTGACCAGCGAGTTATGCCTTTATTTTGCCACCCCTAGTTAAGGTTGTGAAGAATCTACTTTATAAATGATTTTCCTTAAGGTTTCCTTCGGTCCTCTTAATGTTATGTCTCAAAAGTGAACCTTATAATTCCATTTTCTCAATTTTATATTTAGTTGTTTCAGACTCTGTAAAAATACATGAGACCAGATTCATTGAGTGGTTGATCACACATCTCTTTAATTAACCTATTAATTTGTGAAAGATTGAGGGTATGGTCAGAGAATCCTTATTTAGGATTTGAATGGAACTAAAGGAAATTTCGTTGTTCTATTTTTAAGTACTTAATCATCTATCCTATCTTTATATCTCTATATTTTTCATGTGTTGGAGTGGATTCCTATCAATAAAATCTGAAAAATTCATGGACTTTTCCTCCTAGTAAATAGATTCTTCTTTCAAGTGATAAGTGATACTGTTACATTATTGTGATACCGTAAATAAAAGCAGCATACATAGTAGCATTCGAATGTTATAAGTGGTACTGTTACATTATTGTGGTTGACCATGAGAGACATTACTCAAGATTAACTTAGAAAAGTATTTAATTTATTTTGGCAAAATCCAGAGATTTTTTCCCTTCATGCGCATTTCCCATGAAGTTGTTCATGTAGTCTTGGAGTAGGACTTCTTTGTATTGCGCTTCTCCATGGCGATCCACCAGTTCGGGTAGTGGACCAATTTTCTCTGATGGCAATGGCGTCACAAAAAGTGGAATCGAAACTCTTGCTTCCTTTGTTGTGGTTCGGACTTTATGCTCCGCACTTTTGTAAGTGTCGTTGCTTAATATCTGCTCCAAAATTTTCAAAAGAAAGAGAGATATTTTGTAAATGCATACGAGCAGATAACAATTGATGTAACAGATGATGCAATTTGAGAAGAAAACGTATCTCCCGATTAGGGGTCCCAATGTGTGTTTTTTTAATATTTTGATTCCTCCTAACTTTCAATATCTTTTCACAAGGTTATATTTTAGAATTTATTGAATTTTTTGTAACTGAGGATTGATCAAAGCATCATACTACTACACTATTTGTCCCTCTATTACTTGCTAACATTTATATTAGTTAAAACTTTATAAGCTACACACATCTTTTTGAATCATTCTATAAACTTTTCATTTGATCCTTAACATTCATCCAAATTCTTACATTAATATTTTGGTTTCATTTATTTACATTTTTCACTCTACTTCTCTTTTACTTATTTATTATCTTTCTTACTTTTAAGTATCATCAAAATGGGCAAGTTATAGGTTGATAGACAAAATATATAAGAGTCTAAGAACTATTTTAGAGTAAAATGCTTAGATTACCCCCAATTCCTTGAAAAATGCTAATATAATCCCCAGTTTTTCAAAAGTGTTAATATACTTAAGGTCGGCCAAAATATTTAAACTTATACTCTAGTGTCAACAGCCCGGCGTTGACCAGCAACATTCCGCATTGATCGAAATGAAATTACTGAAATACCCCCTATTGTCATAGGGTAAAATGGTCATAGTACAAATTTTGGATTTGAAGTTTTTTTCCAGGTTAGACTTTGGGTACAACAACACTTTCAAAAAACTCGGGGTTATATTTGCACAAACCAAAGAACTGACGGTTATATAAACACATGATTTTAATTTATAAAAAAATAAGAGAAAAGTGTGCAATACTAGTATATTTTGATACCTGCAATGAATCTCCAACATTGATGACCAAAGCACCTGGAGTGGAGGGTATCTCTATCCATTTTTTGTTATTTTTCTCTGATTTCACATAAAGACCACCAACCTCATCTTGTAAAAGCACAGTCAAAATTCCCAAATCTGAATGGCGAGCTACGCCCAGAGTTAGCTCTGGATTAGGGCAAGGTGGGTAAAAATTCAAATTCACTGCTCTCATGCCAATTAGAGATTCCATTCTTTTGTCTTCGACTTTCACTTCGAGATTTTGTATCAGTATGTTGAACAACACTTTCACCACTTCATAGGATAGCTTCAAATATTTTAGCGCTTCTTCCCTGTAAATATGTACACAAAGCATCACAACATTATGTGTAACTGGTAGGAGTTAACGAAGTTGGAGTTTTAAAAATCATAATAAATTTAACATATCTCCTCTATAATTTATTATTGGGTATCTACTTTAGCGTGTAATTTAAGAAAAGCATAAAACATGACAACATATTTCAAAATTGAGTAAACTTTCTTTCTTACAATTTTTGTTTAATTATGGGTCTCTTCCTATCTATAGCTAGAATACCTGTTATTAAATTATTTTTATCCCATTCTTTATTTCTTTGGGAACTTAGAAAGATTGACTCTTGAATTACGAACCATTGCTTCTTTAGGAAGCTAGAAAGGCTGACATACTTTTGTGAGGTTAAATAGGAGAAGAAATGGTGGTGAGAGTACACAGATAAAAAAGGAAAGAAAGACTGATTTCTATTCTTCACATTATTCTGGCGCAATTTCACCAAAACCTCTTATCGAAGGTCATCTGTGGTCCCATTCAACTGAATTTTTGCATCAGATCCAGGACAACTTGGAATGTATTATGGGCAGTTGGAATGTCAATTGGTGCTCCAGCTTGTGAGATGTGGAAGCTTGAAAGATTTCTTATTTTGAGTGATATTCTTCACTTTTTCTTGCATATGTTGCCAGTTATGATTTTTTATCAGTGGACAATTTGTGTATGTGTTTGAGACCTGGAATTGGGATTATGTAAACTTCCTTTGATCATAATAAGAGCAAATGGGGTCAACTCCTAATCGTCCCATGGTTTTTACTCTTCATACCTAGGGAGTTTTCCACATAAAATTCCTTGTGTCTTTGATTGAATGTTTATATTTCCGAATTTCTCATTTAGCCATGATTATCTTGCCATGTGTTGATATTGTTGAAGAATTTTTTGTTTTGGAGAAAAAGTTATACTTGGTATTCATTTTTGTGTGTATTGTTGAACAAACTTGTATTAATGGGTGTGCTTACTCCCAACTTTCTAGTATCAGAGTTCTCGTATTTTTTGGTTAATTTTTCTATTGATTCTACTAGTATCAACACTAGTAGAGTGGTTGGTTTCAATGGTACAAATTATCATCTTTGAATAAGAAAGATGCTAATGTCCAGGGTTGATGATAATTTTCTTAACCACATTAATGAAAAATTCCATGCAAAGTTTATTTAGGAACACTACAAAAAAAAGTGCAGTAGTGATGCATATTTTATGACAGTTAAGGAAATGTCACAATATTTACTCCACCTTCAGGTGTCACTGAAATAGTTGTGGCATGTGTACATGTCACTAAACTGAATTACCACATCAATCCAAGTCACAAAATTTAGGACACTTGTAAATTGAACTGCATCTTAAAGCGTCACAAAAAATATAACGATGTTTCAAGGCATAGCAATATTTTAGTGACACGCTGTATAGAGGCACTTCGCAAAGAGTCACTAATAATTTTAGCGACATCTTTGGTTGTCATGTATGCTCCAAAAAAGCGTCACAACTAGAAGATTTTTTTGAGTTAAGTGCTAAATTATTCTATGTTTTGGTCGAAAGTGCCAATATAACCTTGTAAAATCTGAAAGTGTATTCTAACCATATTATTTGGTTAAAAGTGCCAATCTAAACCTAAGAACTTGAATTTGGCCGGAATTATGTGGATTGACTATTATACCTATATTTTAAAAAATTAAAATTTCAGAAAAATGGAAAGATAGTATTCCCGCTGATAATCCCTATTTTCTTCTCTTTGATGTTCTTTTTCAAATGTGCAGAACACCGCTCTTCTTCAATTGCAGAGAATTCCACTCCTGAAGCCCATTTTTCCACTACTACTTGTTAAAAATGCAATTCTCATCGTCATAATACACTTCTGAATTATTTTCTTTTCTAATCCCGCTGTTGCCGCCACTACCACTACCCATTCCAATATCCTCTGTTTTTCTCTTCTCTAGTGGTCGGGTCATGGAATTCATGATTGTTGCCTCCTCATAGCATACTGAATTCTGGATTCCAAGAACGGAAAAAGGAGAATCAAATTTAGGGCTAGGGATGGAGGGAGGAGCAGGGGTGGATGTGAGGTGAAGTAACGGAGTGGTGGCGGAGGGTTCAAATCGGTATTGTGGTTGGGGTTTAGTGGGACTGGGGTTGTGGGTGTCGGTGTTTGGTGCGGTGGAGGAAGCAAGGGTTGTGGGGAGGAAGTTCACAGGTGGACTGTAGGTGTCGGTGTCTGGTGTGGTGAAGGAAGCTAGGGCCATGGGGAGGAAGTTCGCTGGTGGGATGTAGGTGTCGTTGTCTGGAGCGAGGAAGCTAGGGGCTATCGGGAGGAAGTTTGCAGGCGAGAATCTAGATTCTGGATTCCCTACCGACGGTGGAGCGGTAGTGGCACTGGCTGTGGTGGCGCTTATTCAAGAAATGAGCAAAGTCAGCAAGGGTAAATTGGTCAGTAAATTTTTTAGATTTTAAGTCAGGGTATTTTACCTTTTTTATTTGGTCAATGTCACTAAATACGGAGTCAATGCTGGAATAGTGACAAAAGATTATATCGACACATTTGGCGTAAAAGTTAGGGTTGAAATTGCACTTTTAGATTATACAGGGTTATATTGAAACTTTTGAAAAATAATTGGGTTAGATTTGTATTTTACCTTTTTTGTAGTGGAAAACTTTAATTACTTTATACAAGCAATTAAGTCTTGAAATAACAAAGTCTCACTTAAATTATTTTCATGGCATTATTCAGCAATGGTCAGCCATGGAAATAAAGTTCGATGATGAGATTCATGGACTTTTAATGCTTGGTACTCTTCCAGATTCTTGGGATACCTTTAGAATGACACTTTGTAACTCAGGGCCACATGGCAAAGTCACCATGGATTTTGGTAAGGTTGGAATCTTGAATGAAAAGATAAGAAATAAATTTCAGAAGCAACTTATGTAGCTAAAAATAGGGAGAGAGGTAAAAGTTGAGGTCCATGTGGAAGAGATAAGAGTAGGATCAAGTCTTGTGGAAGTACAAAAATTTAAGGGGCGTATAGTATGACAAAATGTTTCATATTAAGAAGTATTTCTATGTGGGGAAAAAGAGAGAACAAGGGTGGCAATAGTAAGCAAGAAAGGAAATAAGATAATAAAATAAGCTCAAGACAATGAAGATTAGCTACTACTGTAATAGTTGATTACCTTACCATTGTAAATAATGAGAGTTCAATGAATTTGGCTAACTTTGAGACATGCTACGATTTGGGAGAATGACAGTGGAGTCTCACGTCACGTGACATCAAGGAAGTGTTTTTATTTTATGTTTAATTGGATTAATTTATGCATATTTTAGTGTTATGTTTGATGTTTAACTAATTTAAATAGATATGTATTTTTAGTTAATATGTATTTTATTATTTTTATTTGACGTTTAATTATTTTAATTTGATTTGTTATTATTTATATGTTATTTTTACTGATCAAAATCAAACACAAATAGTGTAAACAATTTGTGTTTGAGGTGCAAATTGCTCAGCCCAAATAGTGTGCAAAACATTGGCGATCGGCTTACCAAACCTAGAACAATCACCCGCCTATCTAGACATGGAACCATCTTTATTTTTGACATATAATGTAAACAATTTGAAAAGCCTATTCAACAGCGCAACTTTGACTTCGACAATTGAAACTTGACACCGCAAACTTTTAAAGCTACTTCAACGAAGAAGCAAGAAAATTGCTGGGAACCGCCGGAATACTTCAATTCATCCAATTCGTTGATGAACAAGAATAAGCTGGCATCCTTGCTCAGCATGATTTTTTCCCAGTAATAATGGACATTGACAAGTGGCCTGGACTGTATGAATCGTTTCCTTGAATATTCTGCTGCCGCAGAGCGATTTTCTTTTTTATCCATCTATTTTCATAACGGTCCCTGAACTCTTCCTTGAAATATTAATGCTATGATGCTTTGATCTTCAAATTTTAAAACTCTTACTTTATGTTCCACCATTTCTAATTGATCAGTTACGGCTAGATGGTTAAAAATTTAGATCCATTAAAATTATTACTTAAGAAAACTACACTCCAAACTCAATTTTGTTGTCATATTTTTATGTGTTGGTTGTCTAAATCTTGCCGTGTCACATTTCTATTGGAAAGTAGCGTCGTACATTCATATTCCAAACTTTACTCTACTTGGTATACTCCCACTTGTCTTTTTATATTGGTACTCTTTTATTTTTAGGATAGTCTTTTTATATTGGCACCTTTCTCGTTTGGCAAATCTTAGATTGTTTTCATCAATTGATTTTTCTTTTTATCCTCCCATTTCAACATCCACCACTTATTTTACTTTTAAAAAAACTTTGTGCCACTTAGAAGAGAAACAATATTAGAAGAACGGAAGGACTATGTTTATTAAATAATAAGTGTTTTACCATAATGTTTGAAGTAGATGGATAAATATTCGAGTACTGAACCCAAAAAAATCAGAAAACATCAAATTAAAAATCACGTATAACGGTATAAGTGTCCTTTAACTAATTTTATATTTGAACAAAAATTCATGCATGAGTTTCTAACAATAAAACCTGCGTGCGAGTATCAGATAGTTTGAAATTATTAATAAACTTCATTGTGAAAAAACACGTACGAGCACATACAGACGTACAAATTCCACCAACTAACGCATCTTCTCTTTCTTTTCTTTAAACCATAGTTTCATCACCAATGGACCACCACCTCGGGGAGGCCACCATGACTGACCACCCTCTCAAACGCCCCCTCACACCATTCCCACCCTTCCCATCACCACTACCCCCTTATACCAGACTTCCTTAGCTCATAATGCACAGAAGCAAGATGGCTACAATGGGTTTCCCGATCAATCATCACTATTAATTCTGTCGGAGGGGATTCCTAATTGATTTCGTTGGAGGGGATCATTACCATCAATTCCAACAGAGGGGATGTTAGAGGCAGATCAGATAAGTGATTCCGTTAGAGACTGACAATGCAGTCCAACAATGATTCGTGGAGAATTGGCTAGGTTAAAGGCGCAGTCAAGTGGATCTGAGTTTGAGTACGAGATAGGTAGATCTGAGTCATTGGGCTGAGTCCAAGTCAAAGTCGAGTTTGAGTGTACGCAACTCGGGTGAACTCGGTTTCAACAGGAGTTGTGAGTCACGGACCACTCTTTCAAGGGCGAGTTTCTCAGTCTAAGTTCTATTCGGCTTACAACTAGGATCACGACTAAACAAACTCGATCTGACTAGCCACAATAACTTAGGTAAACTCGGTAAACTCAGGTTGCGACTCACCACGTTATACTTTCACAATGAAATCTGGCCAATCTTCGAGGAGTTCTCCTTGCAGCAGGTCAAATTTGCGATTTCTCCAAAAAACAATTAATGGCATGATGGCACCATTTCCACTGTCACACCCTTGTTGGCAGCAGCGAGCGGAGGGTATGAATTTTATATAAGATATGGTTTTGTCGGAATTTTCATGTTTCATCAATTAAAGACGGTTATATTGGACCAGAGAAATCAATTTTGGGAGACTTCTCTGAATCCACCTTTGATCATTAACCATAAAAACCCATCTTTAGTTGGATCTAAATTCAATTTTGAATTTAGTATTTGAATATGAGGATCTAAAAAAAAGTTATCGGAGACAGAATCAACACCTCGACTACACACCGTGAACCCCCTTTTTTAGGAGTCGTAAACCTCCACTTCTCCTCTTTTCTGGTGCTCAAAACCGCGAAGCCCGGAAAAATGCCTTGAACACGACACCTTGAAAAACACCTTGAAATGCGGCGCGTTGAACCTCTTCTTTTCCAACGTCGCAAACCTTCGAAATACATCAAAAAATCCCAGAATAATGCACACACTCCAAGATGATCCCTCCAATGTATAGAAGTGACGTGAATCAATGAGAAGTGGAATAAATCGATGAGGCGTGAAACCTTTGGCTTGAATTGCAGTAACGTGAAACCTTCATCGTGATGGTGGTGGCATGCAATGGAGATGATAGAGAAGATGGCGGTTGAGAGGTGGTAGAGGAAGGTTGGGAGGTGGAGGGCTGGTGAGGTTGATAAAGGAGAAGGCATGTCGTGTTTCCCCAAACAGAAAAACTAAGGAAAGATTGAGTGAACCCCTACTTCTTGTTAAATGTTTGGGCAACTTGGGCCACATAACTCAAAGCCCATTAAATGTAGTCCTACAATTCCGAACCGACTTTAATCAATGTCTATTAAATAAGGTATGATCCATCGTTAATCAAATTCTAATCGCCTTTAGAATGAAAGGGACCCGAAACACAAAAGTTCTGAACTCGAAACCTTTGATTAAAGACGGTTCTTCAAAATTTTGACGGAGCCACCTCCTATCACTGCCTTTAATAGGGAGTTCTCCACTAGTGGTTTTTCGTGAGTTTTTCCAGTGTGGCCACGTTGTTTAGTTGGGATATTTCTCTTTTAATACTTTCCATTTTAAGCTTTTCTAATTTTCGAGGTGGGAGGCTTTTACTTCTGTACCTTTTTAATCTTATTTTCCTCCGTTTAGTTTTTTAATTTTTTATTCCTTTTTGTTAATTAAAATTATTTTTTTGGATTCAAGTATCGAGTGGGAATTATCTCTGTTGGTATATGATATCTGGTAACCTTTTTCCGGTTAAATTGTTTTGACTCCAAATCTGTTATCCAAAGTTTTAAAGACGGTAGGAGCAATCCAAGTTAAAGCCGTTAAAACAATGTACTTTTGGTGGTTCCGTTCTTTCTGAGAATTTCTATCGGATTTGTTGACTACGGCCCATTGGGATATCGTTTATTCGATATCCTTTTTGGGTTCAAGTTAGAGATAATTCAACGCATTATAAGTGTTTCCTAAATACCGATGGAAAAAATATTTTTGACAATTAAAAAGATCTAGTTTTGTCTCTTAGTTTGGGGAAAGGGATTTGAACGAATTAGATGGCGACAAAGCAGATCTTTATTTTGGGAGTTGCAATTTTCTTTGTTTTGATTGTCTTTAATGTTTGATTGAAAGTGTGGATAGAACATTTTGTGTGCGTTTCATTTGATGCTTCACTGTGATCGGTTATGTTTAGTGGTATTAGATCGGTATTAGTAGGCTGCTACACAGTGAAAACCACTAATGTTTTGTGTGACCATAGGATTTTGTTTAGAATTGTAATATGGATATAGACTGCAGGGGCACAGGTAGGAAGTATATATGTCGGGGGCTAAAAGAATTTTTTTTGTACTTTTATAAATTTTATTTATATAAGAGAGGACTGGTAGTTTTTTGTCGAAATTACCCTCAATAATTTACAATAATTTTTGTTCTGGCGGAAGCTGGAATCCCCTCCAGACCCCTTGTGGCTCCACCACTAATAGACTGTGTGCATATCCCTCTTATGGTTAATGAGATTTTTTATTAGAACTGCTATATATAGTTAACATCTCTATATGTGGGGGTTACTCCATCATTTATTGTAATTGTATAAAATTGATTTTAATAGAAAAAATGATGTGAAACTCACAAAGGACGTTTTATGGGGAAAAGAAAATCTACGAAGACTTGAATGAGTTCTTATAAAGTTATTGACACACCGAGTGTTTGCCACATTGGCATATTGACTTATTGACAATAGTGATAGCCGTAATTTGTAGCAAGGCAGCCAAATTGTTATCTTGACGCAATCCAACAAAGATGGAAAATGTATGCATCATTAATTGTGTTTTGACCATTTTCCATCGTACTGTTGCCGATTTGAATAAGAGTTCATATCTTAAAACACGATTTTTTCATAATTTTTTAATAAATTATGAAAATATCAACATTTAAATTATAAATTAAAAGAAATGAATTGGGTTGAATGAATCGAATTATAAACTTTATAACTACTACACGTTACATAATAAATTTTTAATATTACAACTAAGATTTTTTACCTTTTATTATTTTAATTAAACTTCATATTTTCATAAATTTATGAAAAGACCATCCTTTTCAAAATGTTGGGGAAAATAATTTTTTCCAAAACTTTGCCAACCGGTATTTGGAGTTTGTATGTACCGTAAAATATACGCGTACGGAGGATGAGTGCGGTCGCCTGGTCGGTGCATGAAACAGAATTTAAAGTGGTAAGAAACTCTCTTTAGGTATTACTGTATTTTACTCTAAATTAAATAAATTTACCATATTTATCGGGAAGATTTGAGATTTCTACAATTATTTCCAAGTCCTACCAATTTTAGAGCTCATCTCTTTTCTTCCATATTTGTATCCATCATATCTGCTATATTTTTGTTGCTCTTGAAATACGGTATTTTCATAAATTATAGAAAAATCAAGTTTTAAAACGCAAATTAGAATAAATAAATTAGATAAAAATTTTGCGCCATAAACTTATTACTACTACTAGTGGATTACCATTGCGCGCCGTGCGATATTATTAATTAAAATATTATAATGTACATTTTGTGTCTAACATTTAAATTGAAAACAAAGCTTTTTAAAAATTTTAAAATTTAGTAATCTAAGGAAAACTATACGAGTTATGAAGTGAAATAATTCATTTAGTTAGAAATCTTTAAATATTGAATACAATAAAAATTGATTATTTTTATAATATTTCATTTAATTTTTTTAAAATTAATTATTTATATGTTGAGATTCATTTTAAAATGTTATCATAATTATGTGTATCTCATTGCAA
>JAULKJ010292736.1:0-12162 GCA_032355405.1 Rubia balearica | reverse complement strand
ATATAATATTCTTATTTTAAATTATATAAAAATAAATCATAATTTTATTTATTATTTAAATATTATTACATTAAAAATCATGTATTTTATTTTTAAAAATAAAAAAATGAACTATTTTTTAATGATTTTGATCGATTTGGGTCGATTTGGGTCAGCCCATGACCCATTCTGACCCCACCCGACCCTAAACTGGGGGAATTTTAACCCGACCCATTTGGCCCAAAATTTTGGGTCAATTTGGGCCGGGACAGCCGACCCGACCCGGCTCGACCCATGAACACCCCTAGTTAATAGTAGTAAGTTTGACAGTGAGGAGAACTTTGATGATGAGAATAAATCAGTGAGTGAGGAGAAGCATGATGATTCTGATGAGGATGACGATGATGATAAAGTTAGGTCGGATGAGAAGGAGGATTACTGTGATGATTATGATGAAGAGGTTGATGAAGCTGGTGGAGCGTATGATGATTCAGATGAGGAAGGTTGCAAGGTTGTTGCTGTAAGTAAGAGGGATAGAGAGGAGAGTGGAGATGATGGT
This sequence comes from Rubia balearica, assembly GCA_032355405.1. Classification (NCBI taxonomy): domain Eukaryota; kingdom Viridiplantae; phylum Streptophyta; class Magnoliopsida; order Gentianales; family Rubiaceae; genus Rubia; species Rubia balearica. Next base: position 11,624 of record JAULKJ010292736.1, on the reverse strand, counting down.
AAAGGGATAGGGAAATATGTTGTAAGTAAGAGGGTTAGAGAAGAGGGTGGAGGACTTGTGAAGTCTAAAGTTCCGAAAGTTGCCAATGATGCATCAAGGTACTTTTTTAATCTTGTTATAGTTTTAAATTATGTTTCATCTTTTTTCGTTGTTGCTTATTTATTTTTAATATTTTTGCAGTTTGAAGAGAGGCTACTCTACAAATTGTAGCCTAGTAAAATTGTGAAGCTTGTGAAATCATTGAATGGTGGGCAGATCAGGTCAGTTATTGAGATTGGGTTTGAAGGATTGCTAAAGATTAATTTTAGTATTTTCCCCAAAAATGTGATTCAGCATCCGGGTTCTAATTTCAATCCAATTAGTCGTTTGTAGCGCATAGGAAGTAATAAATTTTATATTACTAAGGATGCTGTTTATGATGCTATGTGTCTGATGAGAAGATTCTCGCTGAAGCTCCTCTATAAGTGTTTTTTATTAGAGTTAAGTGTTAAACTGACCCTGACTTTAGGCTGAAAGTGTCAATATAACCCTGCAATTTCAGAAAGTGCCAAAATAATATTTGACTCATTTGACTTTTTAGTCAACTGATTTATGGCCGGATTTTAAGGAAAATACAATTTTTCCCTTGAATTAAAAAAGGTCTTAGTGCTAAAATGACCCTGACATTAGACGGAAAGTGCCAATATAACCCTGCAATCTCAGAAAGTGCAAAAATAACCCTTGACCATGTTGACTTTTTAGTCAACTAGTTTACTGCCGGAATAAGATGAAAATATCGTTTTGCCCTTATTTTTTAAAAGAAGGAAAAAGTCACAAAATATGAAATGACGTTCTTGGCCCTTAATTTATTTCTCCTATTTTCCTCTTGCATTTTCTATTCTTCTCGCTCCACCTTTCTTCCTGCTTTCTTCAGCCCAAGCACATAAACCGAGGCATCGCCCAACCGCTTCTCCTCCGAATTTCTCCTCTTCCCGTTTCTCCTCTGCCTGACCTCGTTGAAGCTCCCTCATTTCTTCCTCCTTGAATACCATATCCAACGGCCCTGCTTCGACTCTCCGTCACAGGTAAAAATAATTTCTCCATTGTATGTGAACCCTAGGTCGAATTTGGGGCAAATAAAAAAATTGGAAAATTGGGCATGGATTAAAATTGATATTGATGTTGTTTTGCTATGATTTCTTCGTTACATCCTCTTCAGAATGTGCGAAGTGCCCTTACACTCTAGTTCAAGCAGGGCTATTTCAATTTTTAAAAAGTACAGGGGAAGTACTATGAGGTATCGGAATTGACAAGGGAACCAACATGCCTTAATTACAGGGGAAGCAGTGGCCCTTGATTATACTATGAGGTAGCCCATGACGAAGTACATGGGAAGCTTCCGGCGATGACAGGGACAAAAACGAGGAGATGTCACGACTTGGGTTTGGTGAGGAAGGGAAGAAGCGTCTTCATTTTATTAACTATGTGCTGAAATAACCCTATTTTATATCGAAAGTGCAGATATAACCATGACTTTATTGACTATTTGCTGAAATAACCCTATGTTTCTATCGGAAGTGCATATATAATCCTTAATTTATTGACTATGTGCTGAAATAACCATGTATAACTCTGAGGGGGTATTTCGGAAAAAAATAGATTTTAGCTCAAGGGTATTTTAGTCATTTCCTTTTTCACTTCGCTGAAATTTACACGGTCAACGCCGGAAAGATAGACTTTGAGTATATCAGCACAATTTTTTCAAAAGTTAGGGTTAGGTTGACGCATACAATAATAAGTTATGGTTATTTTTGTACTTTCTGAGATTGCAGGGTTATATTGGCACTTTCAGCCTAAAGTCGGGGTTATAAATATAAATAACCATTTTTATTAATATTATGCTGCTTGTTTTCATATGATGGTTTAATTCATGAGTAATAATGTTGTATTTTCTTGTAGGATACTGTTGAGCGGTCTATGAGGTTTGTCGTAACATTGAGATCGTTACCAGATCCCCTATGTGGCTGAGATGATGAAGTTGGGTGAGAAAGTTCCAGCTCCTGCCCAAGATGTTGTTCCTACAGTTTCTATTCCTGTGTGTTCACTGGAATATTTTAGCGATGTTCTTAGAATTCTGGTTGGAATTTGAAATTTGAAATTTGGTGTTTAGCATATCAGTAAAAAAAATGTCACATTTTGTAGTTGTAAATTTTTGTATACTGAATTTAAATTTCCAGCAAAATGATCATTATATATATGTAAGTCATCACAAATATAAGTTAAAACATCATATTCCTGTAAATTAAATTTCTGTACTTAAGCAAGAAACTTATAGAAACCATTAAACTTTAAAATGATTCCTATAATAAATCTTCTATAGTACACTGAGTTGTGCAATAATTTTTAATTCAAAATCCTCGCTTCTTAAAAATATAACATCAAATGAAAATCTTTAAACATCACATAACAGTACTGAAATATCAAATTTGTTCTGCAAGTTCAGAACTCATCCCTCATCAACTTTAGTGTTCCCTAATTCAGATGATTTGGGTTTTTGGAGTCTTAGACCCAATCTCCTTCTTCTGTATCTTCTTCCTCTAAAGCTTTCCTTTTAACCTCTTACTTTTTCCCTTTTTGGATCTAGGAGTTTGGGAGCACTTTTTGTTGGTGAATCTTTGGCATTGTTTATGGATAGGTGTTCAGTTTTGTCTTGATCTTACATTGAAAGCAGCTCACACACTATAGCTGAATCTCTGTTCAAACCATCCTCAATTGTTCTACGAGTTTCTCTGTCCTCTTCACATTTCAACACTAAATTTTAGTATTTTCTGAGCATCTCATGAAACCGTGATATCTTACCTTTCATCTCACTGTTATTCTCGTTGTTTTGTGTTGATGCACCTCCAAGTACTCTATCCTATATTTCCTTATTTTCCATCTCTTGAGTATATAATCTTCAGGTATGGTTGGGATGGTGCGCAAGTGGAGCACACGAATGTTGTGGAAGAACAACATCCCAACTTCTTCAAAGTATTTGCATGAACACTTGATCTCCACTTTACCATCCATGGATCTGTAATAAACCTTTTCTACCTTTATATCATTTTTTCTGGGATGACTTCATAAACGTCTTCATAGCTAATGTTGAATATTTTCTCCACTTTACTCGCCATCGCTAGCTGTTTCAAAGTCCTTGAAAATTTTAAGATTGTATATCTCCCCAGCTTGCTTCAACAATCCGGGCCCTTCTATTATTGCTCTTGGTTTTCATATTGGTCCGCTATACTCCTTGTATGTCTCCGTGCTTCTCCAAATTTTGACAATTTTTCCAAAGATTGCAAAAAATCTGTGTCAAGTTGGTTGTTTTTTAAGCAGTGAAGCTAATTGCTTTATTGGTACTTTCACTACGTTGTGATGACAAAGTTCCAGCTGAGAGGAAATCCTTGCTTAGTGCAGTACACCATTTATCCCAGAGTTCATACAAGCGCTTGAACCATTCTTTGTCCTGCAGCTGGTAGGTTTCTATCATGGAATTCCATCATTTTTCAAATTCTTCTTCATTTACGCAACCTTTAAAATAGTGGTCGAATGTCATTCCAAATTATTCATCACTCTTTACTTTACCGTAGTGACTAATTGCGTTCTACTTCAGGTGCCACAAACAGAGTCTGTCTTTTGTATCTTTGAATACCTGTGAAACAACAACGATTTTAGCACATCATCATCAACCAATTTATTTAGAAGGTCATATATTGCTAATGGAACATCAATCCTAAATTTAGGATGGTCGTGTTGCAGTTTCAAATCCAAGAGAAGTTGTACATATGCCCATGATGGTTTCTGAGGTGTCCTAAATCAGGTTGTGTTGATGATTTAGAAAATAAAATTATTGACATCACCAATCACATAATGGTAAGTAAAAAATTAAAAATAGAACATCAACTGAATAACCTAACATGTTAGATTTTCAATGAAACGTCAACTGAATAATATAACGGGTTAGACCCATGGAAGAGTTTTAAAAAATCATCACTAATATGTAAAAGTTCAAACACAGAACTTGACACGTCAATATTCAAACAGAGGTCTTTAACATAGCCAAATCCTGGTCAGTGAATATAGTCACTGGTTGTTTTCCTCCCATTGATTTTTTGAATACCTCCAGCACTCATACAAAAGTTTCAGCCTTTTCGTCTCCAATAAAAGTGCACCCAAACATTGCATTGTTCTAGTGATTGTTTATCCCAACATTCAGAGCACATATGAGATTATGCTTGTTTGTCCTATAAGTGGTGTCAAAGATCACAACATCACCATATATCATGTTATCTTCTTTCATCACCGAGTCTCTCCAAAAGAGTGCACTTAGTTTTCCTTCATCATCCAGCTTTACTCTAAAAAAGTAGTCTTCCCCAGCAGTAGCAATCTGATAAAGCTTGTTTATGAAATTCTGAGCATCCCCCCTTCTATAGTGTCCGTAAGGTACATATTCACATAATTAATGTGATCTCTCATAGTGTGACCTACATTTTCTTCTCCTTGGGCAGCACATGCTAAATACTTTTAACTTGCTGCTGGTTTGAGACCTTCTTTTCTATGTCTTCGATTGCTCTTGATCTTTCATTTTCAATTCTTTTTTCACTACGTTGCAGGTACTGCCATTAAGATCTTGTGCACTCATGGTTATGCTAAATGACGTGGTGCTTGATTTCGTAGAACTTTTCATCAACAAGCTTGATCCTGATCTGAGCTTTGCATCCTGTTCTTATCCCTGGAAACTCTTTTGATTTTATTTTTCTCTTATTTTTTAGTTGTAGGGTAGGTGTGTTTTTAGTTCTTGAAATCTACTTTCCTTCATATGAGCATGTGAAATATTTTTCCCTAATCACTCCTCGTTTGATTTTCTTGTTGTTGACTTCCTTACACAAAGTCCAAGGCCAGTTGCATGTGCTCGATACAGTTTTTCAAGATCTTCCCAAGTTCTTGCTCTTACTCCTTGTAAACACTCCCTTGCATTTATCACCAATAGATTAGGAAAATAATCTGGTAGATCTGTCATTAGAATCACAGATCAATTACATCAGTTTCAGGAATAGTTGACTCAGGTGCTGATACATCAAACACTTTTATTAAAACATCAACCCATATAATATAAATATCACATAGAAGTATGTGCAGGTCAATTTCTGAATCAGGTGCAGAAGCATCAAACATTTTTATTAAAACATCAATCCATAAAATAGAAACACCATATAGCAGTATATGCTAGTCAGTTTCTGAATCATATTTCCAATATTTGTTACCCATGTCATTACTGAGCATCTTGTTTTATCACTGAGCATAAGGAAGTCAATCATTCTGTTTATAGTATGACACACTAGTTCCAGCAGCTAATATTCACTTGGAATTCACATCAGATGCACAAGTATCAGACACTTTTATTAACACATCAATCTCTATATCAGTAACATCATATAACAATTTATTTAGGTCACAATTTGATACAGATATACAATATTGTCTATATATACTGGTACAGAGCATCGATTTTAAATTTCAAAACACTCACAAGTTTTTTGAGCTAAAAGATCATTCTCCATCAAAATATTCGCAAGCAATTGGAGCTGAAACACTCGCAAGTAGATAGAATCATGTTTTATCTAATGATTCCGGTTTTTAAAACCCACCTTTTACAGAATTTTGTTCGATTTCATTAACTGTGTCATTCATCACAGTAATTTTTAGTTCATTGTTCAAAAGGCATGTTGATGAATCTTTGGTTTTGCTATCATCTTATTTGAAAATCAATTGATCTTCCAAACTGCAAAATAAATGAAAGTCACTTAAACTGACTGTAGATTGTCAACAAAACGATTCGATTATGTAATTTTAAATTATTAACCTGATTGCTTGTTGGTCGACGTTGTTCATTGTTTTTTTCGCTCCTGATCATAGATGTTAAGGATGAAATATTTGAAGCTTTTTGATCGATGGATTACAGTGTTTGAGATCGGTTGAAACACTGATTATTCTTTGGAGGCGTGCTTTTCCGTTGTGTGCCTTCATCAGACGCTTTGTGTTATCATGTTTTTTTTTCATTTTTTCGCAATTTGCAGGTTAGTCCTCCCACTTTTTCAAGCTTTTTTTATTGGCACCAATTTTTTTAAATTTATGCTAGGACCCCCGAATTTGGTTTGCCTTAAATTATTGCCTTTCCCTGGTTTTACGGTAAGATGGTCTCGTAGTAGATAGATCTATATTTAGAGCCAAAGTTTTCTAAATTTGACTTTGAAAAAGTAAATATCACAATAATGGTGAGACGGAGGGAGTATGATCCAAGGGTGGTTTTATAATAAAACATATCCATGGGAACTTTTGTAATTTAAGAGATTGTAGAGCTATTAATAGATTTTTTGAACTATTTGTAGGTGTTTGTGAGAAACCTCGGGAAAGTTATTACTAACTTGGTGGGGTAGGTGCACTTTGTGAATTCTAAACCCTGAATTAGTGGAAGCATGGACGGAATATGAAATTTCATATTGAGGAGATCAAAATTATATATATATATATATATATTTTCCATAACAAATCATATTAGCTTATTTTATTTAAAAGGAAAAAAATAAAATACTAAAGACAAACTAGTGCTAAACAAAATACAAAATTAATACTTTTGAAATGGACGACCTTCTTATTTGTATTTAAGTTGTGCTCTAATCTCTTTGATCATATAAAAAGTATCAATGATCGAATCAATGTTAAATGTCTCAGTAATATCCTTTTTGGTGTTGACCAACAAATAATCTCACAGAAAATCATATTTCAGTCGATTACGGAGACATGTTTTCACAATTTATATAGCTAAAAAAACTCATTCAAATGTTGCAGTAGATGTCTGAAGAACCAAGACAAGGAACAAATATGAAGTCAGTTTAAAGTTAGAGAATTTAAACACTATAAATTATAGAATTAATTGATTAAAAATATGAAAAATAAATACCTTGATTTTTTTGCCTTGCTTCTCGATATCTTTTTGAAGATTTATGTTTTCTAAAAACATGTTTTTGATTCTTGAAAAATATTTCACATATATTTATACTATCTTAGTATTTAGAAAATACCAAGTTTTAATTGGAATCAAATTATTTCTATTAATCAAAATCTGCATTTGACGGAGAAATATTCCTTTTATTGTGTTAAAACATGCGTAGTCATATAGGATGAATATCCTTGTTAAGTGGTTAAGCCTGCACTCGGATAAATATTTTAAGAAATTTTTTTATAAACAAACAAAACATAACAAAAATACAAAATACTAATGGTAAAAAGAGTTGGAGGGGATCAGGCAACCCCTGGTCCCCTCTATGTTCCGTCCCTATAGGGAAGTAAAGACGAAATCTCTCATCCTCAATGCCTCGTCATCCCAGAACCACGAGTTGATGAGGAGGTAAATCACGGCGTTAAAGGTCAGCCACCTAGTCACTTCCTTGTGTCCACAAGTAACCTTTCTATAGGAGAAAATTCCCACACTACGGTTGTCAGAATTTGAACCCATGACCAAAGAGCATTTAACCTGGTACTTAAAACACTTGGCAGATCACGAGGGTGCGAAACTCGGATTCCAAACTACATTAATACAATATGCTACATGACACACATGAGTGAGAAAAGTGAAGATTTGAGCAGGAGGAAATTATAGGAAGCAAATTGACATGCTCTTTAGAGGAGATTTCTGAACCAACATAATATCTGGAATCAACGCAATGTTCCATGATAGCTTTGTGAAACCTGTAAACACGGTACCGGAAGTCCCCGAGATCCACCTCTGATGCCGAAGTCAATGTATGATTAACGTATAAATAGTATCTGAAAAAATGCCACCTTTTTGTAATTGTTCAAATTATTCATTTATAACTGATGTTACCGTAATATTTCCTTTTTTATAGACCATATTCCTGGATCATGGTCTTAGTGGCGTGATCATGGGTAAGAGTCATCTTCCCTTCTGGTTTTGCTTAGAACGATTTGCTAAAGGCGAGGTGTTATTCTTGCTTTGAACTTAGTGAGGTTCTCTCTTTTCTTTGGTGAACTGTCCTTTCACTACAACAAACAACATCTATTACCTCGATTCTAAAGGTTTTTTTACCTCGGGTGTTAGTCCCAAAATAACCGAGGTAAATACTACCATAGTAAAAAGTACATTTTTTACCTCGGTTCAAACCCGAGATAAAAAAAATACTTTTTAGCTCAATTTTGGACCGATGTCGACAGAGTTGTGAGCGACGTCGATTCAAGCAAAATGACCGATAATTAAAGTTTGTTGCTGTGGTAACGGTGGGAACGACATCGGCGTGCATATGGAGCGACGTTGATGATAGAAACAAGCCAGACGAGGGGCCTACAATTGTTATAAAATTGTTATTATCGATGTTGTGGATAAATGATAGCGACATCGAGTATAATGGTTTACGACATCGCATACTCTAGGGCAGCTTCGTCGTGTGCCTGCTAATGTGGAAGAATGTTAAATACGACGTTGTTTTGTATGGGCAATGTTGCCAAAAAAATCCAGTTAATGTGACGTCGGTAAGGTTTATTCACTTCACCGGTTTGTGCGACAACGCAGATTAGGCTGGGACACATCGGTTCCTGTACTACATTATAACATTTAATATTTGATGACACAAACATATGTTCGTCGATAGCCGTCACATGTTTTCTAATGTTCCACAACTTGTGAATTGTTTACACATCATACAACAATCAATTGTTGTGCAATGGATGTCGTAAATAATGAGAATGAAAGGAACCAACAAAACTAGAATAATGATGCCGAATACTTGTTAAAATATATTAAAATACATGAGGTTGAAATGAAATTGAAACACTAATTGTATTGAACCTACATTGTCTACATTACAAACCAAAAGTCCATCTATAACTCTCTTTGTCCTGTTACGAAGAATACACATGGATCAAAATTTATGTTAGAATTGGGCAGTCCCCTATTGATGTACACATGATATAGTCATACGCAGACACCATCAATTTGAACATGGAAAGAGTACCTGGTCCGCATGAATGTGACGTCGCATGCCAAAAAAGAGCGGGGTCGCAAAGTCTAACTAATGAGAGAAGTCAAACATTCTTGGATTTGACAATCATTTCATAGCATTCGCGACATAGGTCATCGTCTGGTCCCACATTGTATGGGACGATTATCTATCATCGACGTCGCAGATTCTACTTGTGTTCATACGAAGACAAGATTATTGTCCACAATCAGCCCTAATCTTAACCTTTTTTATGACATATTATAAACGTTGTATTATCTAGAAAACACAAAAAAATATTCTCTACATAACATGTTACACAATAGTCATACTATATCAAAATATCTGATCTTTGATCAATGACAAAGAAAACATATATAAGGTATATGGTAATAAAGATGGGGAACGAACATGGAATGGATGTAAAAATACTTCAACTAAATTAAACCCGGAGATGCTCCATCCTTGTATGCTTGTTGATGTTTTAGAGAAGCAAATTGATTGAGTTCTTTATTGGTTGTATTGGTATGAAATGGAAAGGATAGTATGTAGTTGGGTTTGAAGGAGTAGTGTTGTTGATGGAAAATTCTTGTTGTTACTGAATGTTATTGAAATGAAAATGGACGAGGGGAATTTTTGGTTCAAATTTTCATCTCAAATTTTTTGTTCCCCCTTGAAAATTCATATCAGATGACGTTTCAAAAGGTTCAGTTTTGTAGTCGTTGAGTACGACAATTTTGCAGCATCACACATAAGGGTCACAATCTAATTTTTGAAAAGTGTAGTAAAATACTCCCTGTTAACATTGCGGCCCTTAACAACGACATGTTCATGCACAAATGGGAGCAGCACCGTTCTGTAATGTGAATAGCAAATTGTTATCTTCAATTTTGCATTTGAAGTTCTCCCACTTCACCGGAGAGACCTAAGTGCAAAAATACAAATGTACACTGGCAATCTCGAACCTGATTACGATCAGCCCGAAAAAAACTTTGACATCCGAAGTTGAACTTATACTAACCAAGGGTAATAAAGAAACTGGTCTTTTTCACATATACTTCCACACGTTCTTCTTAATGACGCCTTCCATACTTGTAGGTAATCTTCTACCATCTATGCGAGACCATGTGTTGTCGCTTTAAAATTATGATGGACGGAATTTTATTATCTTTTTATTTCTTAAAAAAACAAGAATACGAAATTTCATCTTATTCTACTTGGTGTTTCTCATTGTTCTCACAACGCTTATCGTAAGGGTATCAATGGAATACTAACAAAAATGATGGACGATTACCCCGGTATATCCTTCCTTGACCAAATTGGAACATTGTGGTCGTGATTTGGTTAATCGGTTAAGTGTATCTCCAATTTTGCATTTCAACTTCTCCCACTCTGTCGGAGAGACCTAAGTGCATAATTATAAATGTAAATTGGCATTCCCAAACCTGATTGTGATCGGCCCAAAAAGAAACTTTGATATCCGAAGTTGAACTTATACTAACCGAGGGTAAAAAATACTGGTCTTATTCCACATATACTTCCACAAGTTCTTCTGAATGACGCCTTTTTACTTGTAAGTAATCTTCTACAATCTATGCATGGCCATGTAATGTCGCTTTAAAAATTGTGATGGACGGAATTCTATTATCTTTTTGTTTTTTCAAAAACCATGAACATGAAATTTCATGCGATTCTATGTGGTAGGTCCCATCGAATTAGATGTCAATGAAGTTCACTGGTTTTGCTAAAACCGATAGCCAAAGTTGAACTTATAGTAACCGAGGGTAATAAACAAATTAGTCTTATTCCACATATACTTCCACAAGTTCTTCTGAATGACACATTTCATACCTGTAATTAATCTTCTAAAATCTATGCGAGGCCATGTAATGGCCCTTTAAAAATTGCGATGGACGGAATTCTATTATCTTTTTATTTCTTAAAAACCCAAGAATATGAAATTTCATGTGATTATATGTGGTGGTTCCCATCAAATTGGACGTCAATAAAGTTCACCGGTTGTGCTAAAATGGATATCCAAAGTTGAACTTATGCTAACCGAGGGTAATAAAAAAACTAGTTTTATTCCACATATACTTCCACAAGTTCTTCTGAATAACGCATTTAATTTTGTAAGTAATCTTCTCCAATATAGGTGAGGCTATGTAATGTCGTTTTAAAAATTGTGATGGACGGAATACTATTTATGAGATCCCACACTTCAATGATATATACGAGACCATTTGGTATTTAAAATAAATTAATATTGAAATTGTTTAGAGATTGTAGGGGGAAAATCAGTAATCGTTAGTTACAAATAAATATATATATTAAACTATGATGAAACGTTAAATATACATACATCATAAACAAAAATATATAGAACTCAAGACATTATTAAGGGTAGATATTTCAAAACAAATAAAGAAACAATAATTAACGTAAGGGTACTATACTATAAACTCCAGAGGCACAAATGATTTAAAATGTTAGTTGAAACTGATTTCGAATGTTCGCTAAATCATTTCAACATTCAACAAGTATAACTTGAAAGTTTTATAGAAATTTATTTTTATATCAAAATAAGTTGAG
>JAULKJ010292725.1:0-12163 GCA_032355405.1 Rubia balearica | reverse complement strand
ATGTATGTTCACTAGTGAGTCTCTAGTGTAGTTGTTATTACTTTGGACGTTGAGGTTTATGAAGTGGGTTTGAATCTCACTAGGACATTTTATTTAAAAATTTTATACTTTTGAGGTACTGTAGGTTTTTTGTTGATGTTTTCATTATCCGGGTGAGGTTTAATTGACGTGAGTTGATATTTTGCCATTTTTGGGTGACGTAGATTGATATTTGTTTTTTTAAATTAAATAAATTTTCTCGTGTTGATATTTTTCATTTTCTTGCTGAGATTTAGGTGACAGGAGTTGATATTTTATGGTTTTCAGAGTGAATAATTTAGACTTTTGAGATACCGTAGATTTTTCGTTGATATTTTTTTTGCCTCTCATGTTGATGTTTTTCACATTTTGGTTTAGTTTTAGTTGATATGAGCCAATGTTTTGTAGTTTTTTGGGGTTATATGGAATGATATTTTTATTTTTTTTCCGTCTCATGTCGATGTTTTGCATTTTTATGTGAGTTTTGGGTGATAGGAGTTGATGTTTGTAGTTTTTTGGTGATATAGGTTGATGTTTTGTAGTGTTTTTTCCTTATGTTGACGTTTTTTTATTTTCCAGGTGAAGTTTAGGTGATAGGAATTGATGTTTTTAACTTTTTGGTGATATTGGTTGATGTTTGTTTAGGGTGCACAAAAAATGTTATTTTCTGTCTTACCACAAATGTCATTATAGGTTGAGTAATTTTTTTAAAAATGACATTTTTTTGCACCCTAAACAAAAACATCAACATATATCACCCATAATCTAAAAACATCAATTCTTATCATCTAAACTTCACCCGAAAAATGAAAAACGTCAATATAAGGAAAAAAACACAACCATATCACCAAAAAAAACTACAGAACATCGACTAAAACTCACCAGAAAATTGAAAAACATCAAAAAGAGGGAAAAACACTAAAACCATTTTTCAAAAAACCTATGTTACCTCAAGAATATAAATTATTTACTTTGAAAATCATAAAAATCAACAACTAAAAAAACAAATATCAACATACATCCCCCAAAAAGTTACAAGCATCAACTCCTAACACTTGAACATCATCTTGACAATGAAAAACATCAACATAAGAAAAAAGACACTATAAACATCAACTCCTGTTACCAAAACCTCAACCAGAAAATGAAAAACATCAGCATGATTTTTTTTTTAAAGTTACAAATATCAACCTATATCACCCAAAAAGGTACAAACAAACATCAACTCATAACATCTGAACCTCGTCAGGAAAATGAAAAACATCAACATAAGAAAAAGACACTACAAACACCAACTCATATTACCAAAAGCTCAGCCCAAAAATGAAAAATATCAACATGAGAAAATAAAAAAACTACAAATATCAATTCATATCACTCAAAAAAACTTTAAAAATATTAAATCAATTAAACCTCACCTGAGTAATGAAAAACATCAACATAAGAGAACAAAAACTACAAACATCAACAAAAAGTTACAATATATGAATAATAAAAATTCTTCTTAAAAAAAACCTTGTGGGATTTGAACCTGGGTTGCCAACCTCAAAGACTAGAATAATAACCACTACACCAAAAACACTTTATTGAACATAAACTCAGTCAAATAATATTAAATCTCAACATGTACCTCAAGAACATAAATTCTTCAAAATACATGTTGTGGTGGGATTCGAACTCCATAACTCTAACCTCAAGCATAGAGTACTAACCACTAAACCAGAGAACCTTTATTTATCATAAACTCAGTCAAAATAATAATAAAACTCAGTATATATTTTTGAAAAAAGCAAAACAAAAAATAAACCTCACTTCTCACGAGCAGAAGCTTCGTCGCCGCCTCTGCCACAGCCCGATGTCACCTCCGTCCTCCGTCACCAGCGTGTGTATACACGCGCGACCTTATTCTTCAATGACGCATGCGGATCTCATGTGCACCTTGCCTTGCCTCTGCCAGCTCCCCTGTCATCGCCTTCTCCCTGGCTCCATCGTCGCCAGCAATTAACTACTGTTGCTGCAATCAGTGACGTCCTCCACTGCTACAATTAACTGTCGCCGATATGGTTTACAAGATCTTGCTGGAATTGCAGAGTCGAGACCTGCGCTGAAACTCATCGATCGCAACGCCAGAATCTCCAGCGTGAGCTCATCGATCTCTACCATGATCTCGTCGGTCGCAACACCGAAGGAGAAGAGCTGACGATGGAAACTAGCGCTTTTGACGGAGGCGGTGGAAATCCAGCAGACACCGAAGAGAAACATGCAGACATAGTAGATTGGCAAAAATTCTATGAAAAATCGGCGAGATTCCAGCGTCCGATGGTGGTTGTGTGCGTCACGTGGCGGTTTCTGATCTGATGCAGAAAAAATGAAAATAAAATCCAGATATTTTTGTGGTATTTATAGCATTTTGATAATTGCATCGTATGTCCCTAAATTTATCAGAATATTTAAAAAAATCACCCCAAATGAAACTTCTTATAATTGTATAATAAACCTTGCTCTAAAGTTTAGCATGCCTAAAACAAGACTTTGGGTTATTTTGTATATTTTAAATAATTTTTTACTTTAATTAAGCTCACCACCATTAAAATGAATTGAAAATAATTATTTCAATTTTTATTCTGAAAATTACATACAAGCAACCAAATTACATGTTATAAACAATCAAATTACATATAAACGTCCTGCATTCCTACTCTATGACTAACTAGGAGACACCACAATTTGAATCTACTGAGCTGAATGAAACAGAGACACAACTACCTGAATCTATTAAAACTCAGCGAAACATGAAATTTCATCCAATTGAATAGTTAAGGACACAACACTCAAATACTGTACTACTAAAGAACCACCACCACCACCACACATTCATCACCGTGATCACTTATTCACCGACCACTTGCATATTGAGAAATCACATTTAGAACCACCGACACGATCACATAACTTTGGATAATCTTTAACAAGAACTTACTCTAAAATTCACAATTTTTGCTATAAGTGTGCTTTAAACCTTGATGGTCTTTAGAGAATGTGATTAACCGCTGAAACACGACCAAATGCACCAATTATCTCAAAATTTAATACAAAAGAATATGGTGTGAAAAGTCTCGAAGATGGAGCATAGTGAATGAAGAATTAGACAAGAAGTGAGAAGTGGGCTCGTGGGTAATTATGAATGGATGGGGAGTAGGAGGGCCAATGGACCATGACAACTAACTAATACTAAAACTAAAACCGTGTGATATTAGCTTTAAGGCGGCAAGAGTGATGGGGCAGAGGCACAAGTCTCCTGTGAAAAACACTACTCCCTCTGTCCCTCTATAACTGTTTCACCACTCATTTTTTCGCTATTCATTGATAATTTTGTGACTTTAACATCTTAAATTATATATAACAATAAATTATTAAAATTATATATTCTAAAAATATAAGTTACGATGAATCCAACAATATATCATACGATAATTTTTATATTTGAACGATTAAAAAAATTTCAATACAAACTACATTAACTTTACTGATAATAGTGAAGTAAGATATAGAGGGACAGAGGGAGTATTCAATTTTGAGGTCAAACTTAAGAAGTTTTGACTAAATGAATAGTTAAATTGCAGCTTGAATTGGGACGGAGGGAGTACTGTAATTGATTTAAACGTTAGCCAATCTAACATGACACTTTCTCTAAAAATAATCGATAAACAAAAACTAACATTGGTAGTGTTTTGGACCGATTGTTAATTTTTTATTACATAATAATTTTTAATCCCTTTTTAATATAATAATTTTCATTTTTAATATTATTTTATATCTTGAATCCAAAGTAGGTTAACTTACTTTTCCTCGTATTTTTCTACTTATAATATAATTATATATCAAGAGATTAGTATATTAGGTGATACAAATTTATTTTGAACTTAAAATTTCAACAATCAAGTTTCTAATTCTAAAAAACCGTATTACTCAAATAATCATATTTTTCTCATTATAAACTTTTGTTTTAAACTGCCTAACCATTAGACAGGTCATTTTATAATTAATATAACTATGTGGGATAGTCTAATATTTATTTTGATTTTTTTGTTGAAAACCTTTAATATACTCCCTCCGTCATAGAAAAAATGACACATTTACTTTTTCCAAATAAAATTTTACAAAATTTGACCCTAATTATATATTAATATACATAAAATAAAAATATAATGTGAGATATTGGTAGATTCTTCTTAACATCTATTTTCTAAATATCAACATTTTATGTAAAATTGTTGTGTGTCGGTAGAGAGAGATATTGCTGGTTAAACATGATCATTGAAAATCGTGAAAAAATAAATGTGTCATTTTCTCTGGGACAGAGGGAGTACATATATATATATATTAAAATATAAATAATTATAATTTTATCATATTGGTTATTGAAACAATTTTTTATGATACACTATCAAACAAGAGACTTTCTTTTTTCCATATTTTCCTATAAAGTCCGTGTAATTTTTATTATTTTTATATTTTAATTCATGTTTCTTTTTTATCGTGAAACTTTAATCCATCAGTGTATTCAATATTGGGTTAAATTCTTTTCTAATCTTACCTTTAGACTAAAAGTGCTAATATGAATCTGTAAAATTAAAAAGTGCTAAACTAACCCTAACTTTATGATGAATTGTGCAGATATAACCTTCAGGCCACATTCTGGCTTTGACTCACCAATTGGACTATTAACCGAACCGAAAATGATGAATATGGCCCCGGCCATTTCACCTTAAATTTTTTCCCATTTTACCCTCATGTTGCCACCAACCACCACCACCCGCCGCTAGCCACTGCCACCCTCTCCAACCACTACCATCTACCACCCTCTCCAACCACCACCACCAATGCCGCCCACACTAACCACCACCACCACACTAACCACCACCATCCGCCCACGCTAACCACCACCCCGGCAGGCACCGCCACAACCATCTCTGTCACCACACCACCTCTTCCACCACACCACTACCTCTACTAGCCCTGTAAACTACCTTCGCCGCCCAGCTCCACCTCTGGCGATCCACCACTCCTCAACCTGACCCCGATCCACCTCTACCAATCTGCTTTGCCCGCCACTCGTCTTCCCTCTCCGCCCCATCCCCTCCGCGCTAGGGTTTCCTCCTCCCACCTCCGGTGATCCGCTAGTGTTTCCACCGCTCGACTTCCCCTGGTTGTTTCATCCCCACCGCGAGCTCTCCACCACCACCATCTGCATATCAGAATCGAGAGGCGGAATGAGAAAAACGGAAGCACAATGGAAGAAAGGTGCGACTGCGGGAAGAAGTACGACTCCCAAGATTATATTGGCACATACATTATAAGAGTTAGAGTTATTTTGGTACTTTTTCATTTTACGAGGTCATTGACACTTTCAGCATAAATTTAGAGTTATTTTGACACTTTACTCTTCAAAATTTATAGAATGAGCATTAGTTGGGTTTGGATCAGATCTTATAAGATTCATACCTGATTATAAAAATATATGCCTGGACCAATACCTTGATCCAAATTCATGTGTAGGGTCTAAATTTTTTAGACTCGTTGGTGAGCGTCGTTTTACTCTCCAAATAACCTGCAAACTCAGTAAAATATTAATTAGTACACCGGTAAGCAGGGTCTATCCCACGAGGAGCAAAATCAATAATTCTATTTTTCCTACTAATTTCACAAAAATCTTTTGGTGATGCTACCACGCCTTAATTTTAAAAATGATTTCTAACACTAAAATTGCAAATAATGAATCTAAAAATGAGAAATAATATATTTAAATGATATTAGCTAAGAATAACTCATGTTAGTTACTATCGATCATAGGCGCTATAATATATCAATTCTTACACATCTATCAGTTATAGGAAAGTAGGTACGTTTAACCCCCAATTCTTTCTTACTTTATCGACAGCTAATTAATTATAATTAACTAACTTCCACCATCTTCACAAAATCAGATTTATCTCTAACAATATCTCAATATTATCTCTTAAAAATCCGATCCAATCAAAATATCTTCAAAACAGCCCCAAAATATTCTCCAAACCAACATTTCTGCAAAATTATACTGCCATCATTTCTGTCATACTTACTTCAAGTGCTCCTCAAAAACCCACTTAGCCCAAAACCTGTAATCCGTGAAAAATAACACTTAAAATGCACATTAATTTGATAAAATCCCAATAAACCCCAATAAAATAAAATAAAAAACATAATTAATAGACATCACTCGTGTCCAAATTTGATGGGCCGCACGAATTTCGGGCCTAAAACGAATCATTAATGAGTCTAATTTCATATACTTTTTCCACTAAATACAATATGCGTAAGATCTGAAATAGTAAAAAATATATTATTCAATCACTCATATATAAGGCAAAGTATTGGGATAGACCGTCTTTCCATGGGTATATGGAAAGATGAGGTTGATTTTGAATTATAGAAAGATAAAAGGTTTTAGTTGAAACATTAAAAATTTACTATGCAACGTGCAATAGTTATAAGTTTATGATCCGATTAATGCAATCCAAAAATTTTATCTTGATTTCTTCTAATTTAACGTTTAAACCTTGGTCTTTCCATAACTTATGGAAATACCATCTTTCAAAAGACGAACTCATATACAAACTACAATAGAAGTAATAAATAAAAAATAAAACTCATTTTTCCTAAAATGATCGAATTGGAATAATATTATAATACTATAATTATTTTAGATTTAATACAGGTGTTTAGGATGGACACATGACACGAAAATAAAATTTTCCAGGCAGTATAAATTTGAAAATGGAATGCACTTTTGAAGGTAAGAAAGTTATGTAATAATATTTCCTCCGCCCCAATCAAAATTTTCTATTTTGATATGGCTTGACATAACTTTAGTTGCATAAACTAATAAACTAATGATATAAAAAATTGCTTTTAAAAAATACATGTTACATGAAATTTAATATCTCACTTGATGATATTATTATCTATATATTAATTAAAATTCATGGTCAAGCATGGTTTGAATTTATTTACTAAAAATAGAAATATCAAGTTGGGACAGAAGTAGGGGTGGCCGTTGGATCGATTTAATCATTTTTTATTTATTTGATTAAGGTTAATTGGGTTGATCCCTGAAAAATTTAAAACAAAACCGAACCGAATCACCAATAAATCTGGAATAACTTAGCCTAATTCAAAATTTGGGATTGGGTTTAGTTCAGTTTCAAACCCTTTGATCTGGATTGTACCCAACCAAAAAAATTAAAATTCATGTTCATTGCTTTTGAAGAACACCAAGAAATATATACAATCATATACATCAATCATTTCAATCTATATACAAAATCTGTAAAATGTTGGCATCACAACAAAAACTATCTTTGAAACCTATACTCTTGCCTAGTTTTACACAGATCTGGACATTAAATGTTGAACTAACACGCTGGAGAGCAAAGAAGGTGGTGGCAGAGGGAAGGAACGTGGGTGCTAGAGGAGAGGCGGTGGTAACGAGCGCAATGGAGTGATGAGGTGGTGGTGAATTAGTGCGAGATAGTGGAGCATTGAGAGTGGTGGTGGCACGAGGAGAGATCTAGCGGCGGTGGCATCGATAATGAGTCAATGGTGGTGCAGATGGTGAGCTGGTGGTAAACCTTGATGGTGAGGTGATTAGAGTGGTGGTGGTTAGGAGGTGGGTGGCACTGGTGTGACGCTAATGAGGAACGGTGTTGTGAAGAAGAAGATGAGGATTAAGAGTTTCAAAGAAAACGAGGTTGCATTTTTTTAAGGACTAATGTACAATTTTAAGCCTTTTATATGATCAGGGTTTTAGTATTTTTTGGCTAGATTTTATTTTGGGGACAAGTTGAATAATTATAATTCTCTATTAAAATAAATTTATTATAATTATATTATTTAATGTATTATTTATTTATTTAATTGCATTCGGTTTTCAGGGTCGGTTTTCGAATTGGATTTCAATATTCAATACCAAACCAAAAACCATATTCAAAATTCAGTTTACTCAATTCAGCTATTCGAATACTATACTATAACCATAGTTTGAGTTATTCAAATTTGAATTATTTGAATTTTTATTTGATATTGAACAAATGACTTTTGTGGCCCTCGAACTATCGTCATCGTTCACCTTTGGCCATCCACTTTTTCCCATACTTTCGGCCCTTGAACTTACAAAACTGGTGTATTGTGACCCTTCAATTAGGTCAAACCGTTAGTTTTCGGTCAAAGAGTCAATTTTAATGATAAAATGGTCATTTGCCACTTTTCTCTTTTCTTTTTTAAATTTTCCTTTATTGTTTTCAGCCCACACCATTTTCCCCTTCTCTCTCCCCACTTAAAACCCTAACTCTACCACACCACACCACCACCTTGCCGTCGACTTCACCACTCCACCACCCCATTTTCCTCGTCACCGACATCCCCAACTCCACCACACCACTACCTTGCACCTCTAGAAAGCTCAGCGCAGATCAAGAATGGGAACATGGCATCTGAAAAGCTTCACCGAACACCACCTGATAACAACCTGCTCCTACCATCGAATAAACCAACCAGAGGTGAAAGCGCGCTGCCGTAGAAAACCACCGCGGGGAGAGACAACGAAGATGCGACTTGAATGAATCGGATGCCAGAGATAACAAATCCGTAGATTTTCCGGAGATGATTAACATTGAGTTAAGGGGAATCGAAGATGGAAAACTAGAGCAAACTGGTTCATCAAATTAACATCTATTTTGCAGGAAACGATTAACATCGAGTTATGGGGAATCGACGACGAAAAACTAGAGTAAATTGGTTCATCAAATTAACATAGATTTTTTCAGAGATGATTAACTCGATTGCAAAACTAGAGCAATCGATGACTGAAAAATCACCGAAGGAGATTTTACTGGGATTTTAGACTTTGGGGGGCTTACACATCGGGGGACGACGGCGGAGGCTTGCTCTCGGCGCCGTCAATGGCTCTTAAGAGTAGAAGATGACGCAGGGGCAGAAGGGAAAGAAGGCAAGCGGGAAAGGGAAGGGGGCGAGGAATGAAAAAAAGAAAAAAAGAAAAGGGAAAATAAAATTAGAATCAAAAGGAAAGAAAAATTAAAAGAAAGGGAAAAGGAAAGGTAAAAGAAAAAGAAAAATGGGAAATGCCTATTATACCCATAAAATTAACGATTTGATCATATTTTAACGGTTTGACCTGAGGAAGGGGTACAAGTTGCCCATTTTGTTAGTTCAGGGGGCTAAAGTATTGGGGGAAGTGAAGGTTCAAAGGTGAACGATGAGTATAATTCGAGGGCCACTGAAGTTATTTGCTCTTTGATATTCAGTTTTTTATTTTCTTGCCCATCCCTGGACGAAGGTGATAATAATAATACATGGTTCTTGATATACAGGTGATAGTAGAATATTTAGAGGAATGATCTTAACGAGTTAAATGGAGACAAATCATATCTCTAGCTGTGGAGCTTTATTTGTTTTTTTATTGCCTTAGATGTTAGGTCAGAAGTGTGGATGAAATATTTTGTGCATGTTTTATTTGATACTTCACTATGATTAGATTTGATTGTAGTCTCAAGTTGATTCTATTGTGACTACAATGTGACTGCATAATGACAACCACGTATCTTTGGCGTGTCATTCTCATTGTCACATAAGCCTTTGTTTAGCATTATATTCACTAGTGCCTTTGTGTATTCTCTTTTTTTTATTGCCACTTAGTAGGGGTGTACAAATTGTCCGACCCGACCCGTTTTGGCCCAGCCCATTTGGGCCGGGTCAATGATCCATCTGGATCAAATGGGTCGATTCAAAATGGTTTGGGTAGGGTCAAAATTTGACCCAAATTGACCCGCTTTGATCCACTTGTATTTTTGCCCAATTTTCTTGGAAAAAAATCATAAAAAATAATTCGCTTAATTCAACAATCCACCATTAATTTACTTCATAAACATGTTTAATATTCTTGAAAAAAAATATTTATAAAATAAAATAATTTTGTAAAACTACTCGTATTAATTATAAATAATATATTGATTAAGATATGAAATATATATATCCATAATTATATAAATAAATTTTAATAAACTTGTATCTTTTAATTGAAATAATAAAAGTATTCTAACTAAAAATAATTATATATATTTTTATTAATATAATAATTTATAATTAAATATAATATAATATACTTATTTTAAATTAAATAAAATAAATCATCATTTTATTTATTATTTAAAATTTAATATATTTACAAATTATTAATTTTATTGGATAAATTATTTAAAAAATTACTATGATTTTGATCGATATGGACCGATTTGTATCAATTTTGTTACCTTGTTTGATCTAATCCATGATAATTTTGACCCGACCAAACCCGATGCGTTTGAGCCTAAATTTTGGATCGATTCAGGATGGGAGCCCGCAGGTCAAAATAAACGCCCCTACCATGAGTCCTTAAATTAGAATTATTTTTTTCATTAGCGACTCAGTGTAAATGAGTTACCCAACAACTTGATTACTTACAATCGCACATTGGGAAGATGAAACTTAATTATAAATGAACGGGAATCTATAAACCTAATTAATAAAAAAATTAATAATATTTTAAAGTCGGAAAATACATGCTGGCTCTTCCCTGGTTTAGCTAACTATGAGTCTTGGTTTCATCCGGGTTCAGAGCAGGGTCTCTTGTCATCCCAATACTTGGTCGGCTGAATAGTGTATCCCACTGGTCTGCTGTTGATCTTCTGTTGCTTAATACTGTTAATAATGCTGTTGACCTGCTGAATAATCTTGCTGTTGCTTGATCAAAAATAAAAATAATAATAGTAATTTAAAGTTGGATCCAAATCTAATTTTTAAGCAAGAAAAACCCATCTTTCCATATGCTTATGGAAATATGAGATTTAATTAGAATAATAAAAAGGTAAAATATTTTTTTGTATTATTAAAACTTTGCTAGATAATAACTGTGCCAATACACGAATTTATGAAAGAAAATTACAAATATAATATAGTTTATAATTTGAATAAGTAATAAAAAATGTATATCTGTAAAAAAATTACATACAATGAGTAAATTAATATATTTATTAATATGATAGTATATTTAATTTAAAAAATTGACTTTATAGTTGTTGATATATAATGATTATTTATTTTATATTTAAACAAAAATTATATATACGTGTTTTATGTAGAAAAATATTAACTGTATAGACATACTTTACTTTATTAAAAATATAGTATTGAGAATTTGAAATATCTGTTGATGGTGAATTAATAATTATTTAATTAAAGTTATAAATTTATGTGTCTTTTATAGGAAAATAGAAAAAGTATCACTAGCTATAAATATAGATATAAAAAATATAAAAAACTAAATCTAATTTTAAAAATATGCTATAACTAACTTTAAAATTTTAGTGTATAATGGTAGTTTATAACTTAATAACAGGTCACATGTTAGGAGACATTCTCAGAGAAGAATAAATTATAATTCAATAAACTATTTAAACTACATTGTTTATTTATTTTATTCAAATAAACAATTATTTTTTTACTAATTAGTATTTGTGAATTTAAAATGTTTATTATATTATTAATAATAAATAATAAATATATTGATTATAATTTCAGTAAATGTACAAAAATTTGAGAGAAAATAGTATAATATTTTAGTAAAAAGGAAATATATAAAGAATGGATGGTTTTAAAAAAAGTCAAAATGACTGTCAGATATTATTGTTCATCAAAGTTTAAATCTGAATAGAACTGTACTTAGGGGAATATGAAAGCAAATACTTATATCCACAATAATCTTTCAGTTACTATTATAGTAGTGTTTTTACAATTGTTACAATGTATTTGATCTAATGTTCACTCTTAATTTATTTAAAAGGAATATTCTTTCATATTCTCTTGAAATATGGTTTTTCCATAAGTTATGGAAAGACGGTTTTCCCATAAGACAAAGTTTTGGGAAAGACCGTCTTTCCATAAGCATATGGAAAGACGGGATTTAATTAGAATAAAAAAGGTAAAAGGTCTTAGTTGCAATATTAAAGTTTTATTATAAAACATGTAGTAGTTATAAAATTTATAACCCGGT
>JAULKJ010292715.1:0-12165 GCA_032355405.1 Rubia balearica | reverse complement strand
TGAATTCAACTACCATGAACATGCAAAAACATGTGGCAAACATTAACCAAAATGAACTAAATGCTGCTGAAAATTTTCATATAGACTATGCATATGTTACCTTACAATACATATCGTTTATATTAAACCACACATTTATTTTAAAACTGTGAATATGAATTATGAAACTTTTTCCGAGATGGTGTATAAGTTAAGTTATGAATCATTGTTGTTTTTGTTAAAACATGCATATGTTAGCCTATAACTAGTATATGTTATAGTACACAGAACAAAGGAGACTAAAATTTGACTGTTTAAAATTGTCATATAATTTGTGCATTGATTAATTTACAACATATATGGTTTAAAAATACTTATTTGATTTAAAACTGATAATTCCTTTTATGAATGGAAAAACTTTGCCAGGAAGTAGTGCATAAATTGCCTTAAGAATTATTTATGTTTTGTTAAAATATGCATCTGTCAGCCCACAACTTGTTCTTTTTATACCACACTGAATAGAGGTTACATTATTTTTTAGTTTTCAATTTTCATGTAGACTGAATTTAATACCTTACACATGTACCGATTACATTAAAACATGTATATTTTTCAAACACGGGAGCAAATTTCCCTGATTTAAATCAAAGAGATGTCACAGAAAGTCTTGTCGGTGTGAAAGATTAAACACATGTAGAAGCATTATATACTTTTTTATAAAAAGCATGCAAATGTTATCGGTTCAGACACAAAAAGGACTCTCAACATCATAACCAAGGGAAGATAGATGATTAAAACTACAAGTGCTCGTAATAGAAATCTTGAATTAAACATAAATATATTCATTATTCATTGAATAGAAATCTTCCGTTTGGGAACTTACAGTTAAAATAGTATTCCTATCTAGATTAACTAACAATTTCTAATACAATAAATCAATTATCAATCTTCAAGAGCGGATCATCTTTGAATTTCTTGAGTTCAATGTCATCTTCATCTAAATCCTCCTTGTGGTGGAACGTCTTGTGGAGTCCAGTGTTCAGTATTTTCCAATTCCTTGAAAGTTTTAACCACTTCAAGTTTAGATCCAACTCCTTGAAAAAGTCATACACATTTACTACTAACGAATGCAACATATAAACAACTACAGTCCTAGTTCAAAAAGTCATCCCACAGCCTCAAACGGGCAGCTCAGGTTTAAAGGGTCAAGGCTGAGGGGCACAATAAAAGTCTCAAGATGGCTAATCAATGGAAAAGGGTGACCGTTTTCCCGTGCCTTCTTCACAAACAACTCATTCAGATTTGGAAATAAGAAAGGTCGTCATTCCCTTAGGGTTATTCATCCTAATGAGCGGGAAACAACAGTAATGTCCGCAAACATCTCTTAGAAGCCTTTGGTCTTCAGAACCTGGTTCAATGAAAACATTCCATACTATGGAGAATGGGGACCCACACTCTCTAACCATTGAACTCCTCACATAACTTAAAAATTTCCTCTTAGGCAACACCAATATTTCCTTCTGGCTAGAATTTTAGCTTGGAAGCTTCAATCACCAATCATCGCTGTCTCAAATCAATCAAACCTTTCCCAACCTACAATCAAGGAATGAATTCAAAAATACCCACTACATATATATACGTACCATTTTTCCTGTACAAGCGATGTACCATACTGTAGACATGTATCATCCATGTTCATGTTCTAAGCCACAATGCCCTAGGTAGAAGCATCTATTCGTGACCTAGAGCCATGTCGGGATTTTTTCAGCTCCATAAATGAAATGGCTTGCTTGTTCACACCTGCAACTTAATTATAATCATGCTTCTTTGATGAAAAACCCTCACCATTTTAATTTTTGGTTTTGACACATCACTGCGGTCAGGTTCTGCCATATTCCCAACATCGGTATCAGTATTCTTGACCATAAGTGCCTGATTATCAACTCCAACGTCCGTTTCCACACCTTGTCCATCCATCTCCTCCACATGGATCACAAGGGCTTGGAAAGGAATATTAGACAGACCCATCCCTGCAGGCCCAGTGTTGTCATTGTTAGAAATAAATTATATAGCATTATAAAATTCAAATATAACAGATGCATCATATCTACATAGCAACATAAATGGAGACCTTGTGAATTTACCAATGATGATACGTGGACTTTACACGCCATTTGCTTATCAACCACACATGGATCCAGCCTCAACCTACGAACTCCCCCTGGTTGCTTTATCTACAAGCACATGATAGTTCCACTTAGGGGATTACCCATCACGAGAACCTTCTACCTTCACATAATATAATTTATCTTTACATGTCCCATGATTAATGGAGAAATGGTTCACCGGCTCTGTCTTTGCGATGGTCGCATAAAAGGTGACTTCATCCACTAAATTCTTCAGCTTACGAAGTTGATAAGGTTGGAGAAAAACTTTAACATCGAATATGACACCATCTTTATCACACACCCTCTTCAATCCCATTATAACATCCATTCCTTGGAATTCAGTTGGTATAAATCCATCTTATTGCTGGCCAAAATCTCGAGTACATACTCCAAAAAAGGAAAAGAATGGACATACATAAGGTGTTATTTGTAAACAAAGACAAACCCACCAGGAAGACACCAAACACCCTATAAAGGTAATGGAACCCTAATTTTCATCTCACCTAGACACAGGTTAACAATTTTCAATCTATCGACCTGGCTATGTGTAATCAAACTACAAGTTTTGCTTCCTGGCCCATTTTCAGGTATCCAATCATCTGCCTCAGAGCCACCAAATTCATGCATAAAACCAGACCCTACAATGGTATTAATATTAATAGACGAGAAACAACGAAATTTCTATCAGCACCATCCTCCGAAACAGACAGACGACTCCTGAAATTTTCAAAAATACTATCAGAAACAGGAACACTCGAAGACTCCATATTAAAGACAACAAAAGTAGAATAAATAAAAATTACTTACTTGGAAAAGGGAGGCAAAAGACGTCTCCGGTGACTGAACTGAGAAGGATTGGCACGAAGAGCGTAAGAAATTAGGCAATGTTTGAAACATGAAAAAACTGAGAAGAAATGAAAAGGGAAGGGAAGGGTAGTATGAAGCCCTAATTTTAAATCTAACCTCCTAAGCACTTTTTACGAGACACTCAAACGACATATTTGTTAAATAAATTAAATCAACCCCCTAAATCATGAAGGTGGAAAAGAAGCAAAATTTCAAAAAAGGAACACTATTCAAAGTAATGTCTCACACAATAATTACAATGCTTACGTGGAAGTCTCCTCGATGGCCCAACTCACATTGGATTAATCCAAGGCACATATATCTATATGAGAAATTGAATATTTTGAAATGCTAAAGTTCCAATCTCATAAATTACCACCCATTGTTCGAGCACAAAAATCAGTTGATAAATACCACCACTAACTACCCAGGTAGCCATCGTGTTCACCACTACGTACCACACCATAAGACAACCCATCCCAAAAGTTACTTCATCAGGGGAATTCAGTGTCATTTTATGGATCGTCATATTTGCTTACACGTAATGGCTTTGTACTTAACCCTCATCGCCGTGTGGCTGGAGGATAGTGTGTTGTGTATGAGGCCAAAATGGTAGGCCCGCTCAATGCAGGACAAACATAAAATAAAATCACCGTTCTCTTCCGGGAAAAAAAGATATGTATAGTATAATTTAAATAGTTTATAGAGTTGTACTTTATTCTTCTCTGAGAATGTCCTCTGAAAAATGACCTCTTATTAAATTATGAACTATCCACCGCATTTTCCCCCACTTATACGCTGTGTTGCTTAAATTATACACTAAAGTTTTAAAAGTTAATTAGCATATTTTTAGAATTAGATCTAGTATTTTTATAGGTTATATGTTATCTTATACCTACATCTATTTAATTAAGAATTATTGATTCATTATCAACAAATATTTCATATTCTTACCACTATATTTTTTTATAAGATAAAATATTTCTATACAACCCTCAGTATTTTTCTATATAAAATATATATTTATAATTTTGGTTGAAATATAAAATAATTAATTATTTATCAACAACTATCGAGTCAATTTTTATTTTTATTAATATATTTAAATATTGCATCGTTGGTAATTCTTATATAGGTATAACAAAAATTTGTTGCTCATTAAAATTTTATTTTATTTCATTTCATTTTCGTTCATAATTCTTGCATCAAACGGGTGTTATTTAGTTAAGTTAAATAAAACAGCAAATATGTATTGGTTACCATCGATTTGCAAATATAAACTAAGCGAACAAAAGAATTCATTTTTTCCTCCACTAGAATATACATAAATGCCGATCTTTCTCTCTCCCTTCTCTCTAACCATGTTCTCTCTCTAGTATCATCCTAGTTGAAGATTTTAAAGTCTTCATTCCATCAGGATTCATGTATTTGAAGCTTTGATTTTCTATCTGATTCAAATTTTGAATTATGAATAAATCATTAATACTTGCTATATATGGAATACAACAATCAATAGGAATGGATTATGGAAATTGAATGAATTATGGAACAATAAAGATTGTTGAATTCTATCCAATTCACGACTATATTAGCATCCCTCTCTACCATCATCTACAACACACTTCTGAACTTGCTCAATTCATGTTCAAAAACACAAAATTACCTATTAAAATCCTTTTTCGACTTGATAGCCTAGCAACAATGGCCATGGGTGAAGAATCATCCAAAATATATGAAAACCTAAAATATCATAAAGTGACAAACCATTTAGGTAAAACATGCAAAGCAGCCTCATCACAAGGGACGAGATCTACCTAGGGGTGAAAATCCAAACTCATAAGCATAAGAGGGTGGAGTCAATGATCAATCTTACGAGGTAGGCTTGGAGATGCAGAGGTGGAGTCAAAGGATTTAGCTTGGGTAAAAACCTTGATATTTTCCAGTTCTATTGTGAGGAAGATTGTAAGAAGGTGATTGACAACTCCCTATGGTCTTTTGAGCATTGTCTGGTAGTTGTCAAAGACATGGGTGGAATTGAGCCGTTTCATGAAATGGAATTCAAAAAATATCCTTTCTGGGTGCACGTTAATTCTGTCCCACCGGCCTTCTCAAACATACACACAAATAGATATTGTGGGCAATGATCTTGGAGGTTTCATTAAGGCATTGATTTCATTACTCCATCACTGAATAACTTTCCATACAGAAAACCTCCAATTCACCGGCGACATTGAGCTCCAAATGGTGGTCCTTGAGTGGAAGAATCTCCTCTGCTTCCCGTCGGAAAACATGGTGACTCCACCTCCTTATCGACCAGACTGAGATGCAGAGACAGTGCAAAATTTACTCAATCATCGAATCTGTCACCTCTGTGCATTAGTAGAAAGTTTTATACCAGTTGGGAGCAGCCATTCATCGCCGTTGCTAAATCGGCCACATGGGCTTCTCCATCTGGGGCCACCTCCCCGTTTGAAATCGTATCAAGGCTCAGTTTTTCCTATGAAATTAATGTAATCGACAGAAGAGAGCAAGAATGTTTT
This sequence comes from Rubia balearica, assembly GCA_032355405.1. NCBI lineage: Eukaryota > Viridiplantae > Streptophyta > Magnoliopsida > Gentianales > Rubiaceae > Rubia > Rubia balearica. The sequence continues at coordinate 6,632 of JAULKJ010292715.1, read as the reverse complement.
AATTGCAAGGAAAGACAAGAAGGCTGAATTTTATGCCTCAAAAGGCCATGGCCAATGACGAACAATGCATGTTGAAGTTCTCATCACAGATGTGATGATGATAGAAATAATGCTGATCCAAAATATTTCTGGTGGCCCAACTAAAGATTATGCCCAAGTTAAACATCTTTATTCCCCCATCCATCCTCAAGATTGAACTTTGAAGTGGGGTAACTACACCAAGACTAGCGGCAGAGACTATAAAGCACCAGTACTGATGAGGAAAATGAATTGCTGAAGCTAGAACTATCAGGGATTATTCAATCCTTGCGCAGTTAGACATCTTAAGATTTTGATCTGCAAAACTACCTTCATTTATTTTTATGTCTAAAACTAAGTGTTCTTCTATTAATTTCTCCAAAATAAAAATATCAATTAGATCTCTATGGTATTTTTTGTAGATTCTGTAGGAAATTCATGCGGTTTGACACTACTTTGGAACAAAGACATAGAAATTTCAATTTTGTCATTTTTTAAAAAAATTATTAATTTGTCATTAAAGATCCAATAACATAATACACTTTGCATTGCACCGGTACCTATCGTGAACCTAACACAAGTAAACACAAACAATTTTGGGAACATTTACCAAGTCTAAGCGCAGTATCATCTTTGCCTTGGCTATGCATTGACGACTTTAATGAAATTCTTCATCAGAATGAACTAGAAAGCCTTAACCAATGGCCTAACTGGAAAATAGAATGTTTTCAAGATGCTCTGAGTATTTGTAATCTCGGTGATTTGGGTTACATAGGAAAAAATATATATGGTGTAGAAATTGGAGAAAATCGAATACTATCTGAGCACGTTTGCATAGAGCGGTTACAACACCAAGCTGAAATAATCTTTACCCAACTTCTCAAGTTAAACATCTGTTTAGTCATTGATCTGACCATGTACCAATACTTCTGGAAATAAAGAAAAATTGGGCCAAAATGCATATAGGAGGCATAGATGCTTTTTTCAATTTGAAATTTTTTGGATGCATTCCCCGCAATGTGAGCAATCGATAAAGCTGGAGAGACGATGGTTCTGATTTACCACAACAGTCCGAAAATGCGCCAATGAGCTTCAAGTTTGAGCTTCAAGAGAATTTAAGAATCATGAAAAGACAACATAGCTCTTATCAATAGAAATTCAAAGCCTCCAATCGAGCATCATCACAGAAGCCCCTCAAGAAAAAATAGCAGCTTTGAAATTCAAACTGGAGAAAATTCTAGATATGGAGGAGGCAAAGTGGAAACAACCTGCAAAGAAACATTGGCTCCAAAAGAGAGATAGAAATACGTGTTTTTTTCCTTTCTTTTACAAATAAAATGAAATAGAGGAACACTATCCATGGGTTAAAAGATGAACAAGGTAGATGGCGTACTGAAGGAAATAAAATGGAAGACATTATCCAAAAAACTATAAAAAATTGTTCACATCAGACAATCCATATTTGGAAGCCATAAATCAAGCAACCTCGGGACTACTACCTAAAGTAACAAGAGAGACAAATAGAATGCTATGTCGAAAGTATTCCCAAGCAGAGGTATACCAAGCGTTTAAACAAATAGCTCCAAACAAAACAACTGGGCCGGATGGTATACCACCATCAATTTTTTCCAAAAATACTGGAGCATAGTGGGTTAAAAAGTCTCCTCCTCCGCTCTACAATTCCTTAATAGTTGAAGAAAGACAGAATCCATCAATTGTACATCAGTAGTACTCATCCAAAAATTTAAAAACCTACAGAAGTATCCCAGTTCTGACCCATCAGGTTATGTATTTCACATATCATATCATCTCTAAATGCATTTCAAATAGTTTGAGGAAAGTTATAGGAGAGATTATATCGGAATCACAATGCTATTTTGTACCAAACAGGCTCATTTAGGATAATATACTAATCGTATATTAAGCATTCCACTATATCAAGGGGCACAACAGTGGAAAGAAAGGGTATATGTCGATTAAACTAGACATGAGCAAAGGTTTTGACAAAGTAAAATCGTCTTTCTTGCTAAGCATTTTATGAAGTATGGGTTTCCAATATGATTTTACCACACTTGTCCAATTGTGCATATCTTCGATGGAATTCTCTTTCACGTTAAATGACACAAGATGAATTTTAAACCAACAAGGGGAATCAGATAGGGTGATCCTTAGTCCCCTTACTTGTTTATCATCTGTGGGGAAGTGTTATCGAACATGTTACAGGAAAAGCTGAGGAGAAAACAAATCTCGGGTTTGAAAATAGCTCGTTCGGCACAAGCTATATCTCATATACATTTTGCAGATGACACCCTGATATTTTGAAGAGCAACGATGGGAAAAACATCTCGATTAAAAAAAATCATGAAAGAATATGAGGAGGTATCAGGTCAAAGAATAAACTTTGATAAATCATCCGTTACCCTTAGCCCTGATGTGGATAGTGAAACGCGAAGAAATATCCTAGATATTATGGAAATGAGAGAAACAGAATGACCAGAAAGGTACCTGGGTCTACAACAACTTTTGGAAGATAAAAAAACATCCCCGTTTTAACTAGGAACACAAACAGTTGTCAAAGGAAGGGAAGGAAATGATGATCAATCCAGTTCTACAAGCAATGCCGACATATATAATGTCTTGTTTCAAACTACCAGATACACTTATTGATTATATTCACAATATGTATGCAAAGTATTGGTGGGGAAGCTCAGACAATAAAAGGAAAATTCACTGGGCCAAATGGTGCAATCGGTGTACCCCAAAAGGAATGGGTGGGTCTTGGTTTCAAGGATCTGAACTATTTTAATATGAGAATGCTAGGGAAACAAGCCTGGAGACTAACAACACATCCAACATCATCCTTAGCTAAAATTTTAAAATTAAAATACTACCCACGTACATCAGTGTTGGAAGCATCAACGAGTCATCGTCCATCCTTTGCCTGAAGGTTAATCATTGAAGGTTGAAATATTTTTCTAAAGGGAATAAGAAAGAGGATAGGAAATGGCACTACCACAAGAATAAAATCTCATATGTGTTTACCAAGGAAAAATTTCGAAAATCCTACCTCACTCCCAGTTGATTACCCGGAAAAAACCACAGTAATCAATCTCATGGAGGCAAATGGAACGAGATGGAACACAGATTTAATCAAAGAAAGTTTTAATGAAGAAGAAGAAAACCTCGTCCTTTTTATGCCAGGACCACAAAACCAATTTGATGACATTTGGACATGGCAACCAGTAGAAGATGGAAGGTACACAGTTAAATCTTGTTACAATATCTCTGTTAACTCCACTTATTTGAGTAGTGGGGGTCATATGGCAAATGCCAGTAATGGTCCATCTCCCTTGTGCCTAAAAAAGTAATTTTCTATGGTGTTTATGCAAGGATCAATTGCCAACAGCAGAGAATCTCATTAAGAGAAAATGGCCAACGGAGCAAAAATGTCACTTGCGCAGCAGAAGATAGATCAGCTGAGCATATTTTTTTCACTTCCCTCTTGCGCACCAAGTGTGGTCTGGTGCAGACTTACACGATCAGATCTATAGATTCCAACAACCATGCATAATTTCGAGGGTTAAAGATCTAATCATAGAATTTGACGAAGGATTGTTATTTCTGGTGGCCTTGTTACTTAATCAATCATAGTACCATAGAAATGAGCTTCTTCATGAGAAGGAACATAGTTTGGTATCCTCTTAACCAATTCACCATTCGCTAAAGCAAACATAGGGAATCAAAGAAGGAAATAAAAGTAACCAAGGCATGTCCAATGGGTTTCAACGGAATACATCGGAAACAACTACAAAGATAACTCCTTTTGGAAGGTTATTATTCTTCGATGCAACCACAACTTCTACCCACACTTACTAGGGTTGGTACGTACAAATAGCAGAAAAGGAATGGTCATATGGAGAATCCTTGAAACTACAACAAATATACTCTGCTAATATTGCTGAAACAATGGTGCTAAAAACATACATCGAAGGAAGTTCTATGCAAAACTTATCCCCAAATTTCATTATAGGGGATACACAAATAGTAATTCGCACTATCCAAAGAGCATGCGATGATAGATTAGAGTTTTTCTTATTATAGAGGATATTAAATCCTACATGAACCAATTCTGAACTGGACTTCTAGAAAAAAGAATAGAATAGCACATCAGTTGGCACAATTCTTAAAAATAAGTCCAAGAGATTGTTTTTTGGAGTATAACTCCACACATTGCAATTCTTTTAAGACAACAGTGGAGTCCTACCGCGCATTGCGCGTTGCTAATAATTTAACATTTTGGATTAATTTTTATGTACTTTTTGTAGCTTACATTTAATTGAAAATAAATAATTTTATTTACAATTTTAAAGTTTAGTCATCTAAGGAAAACTATATGAGTTATGAAGTGATATAATTAATTTAGTTAGAAATTGTTACATATTGAATACAATAAAAAATATTTTTATAATATTTCATCCAAGTTATTTTAAAAAATAATTATTTATATGTTGAGCTCATTGTAAAGGTTGTCATTATTATATATATCTCATTGAATTAAATTAAATACCAAATGATCTTATTAGTCCCACTAATTATAAAATGCCCTCATTATGTGTTTATTTTATCAGAAGGGCTCTATCATTGTATATAAAATCCGAACCTTTTGTTACTTTAGATTATGTGCTCTTTAGTGGTGTGTGTATATAAATATATATATATATATAGGAAAATGGGTTCTTTATGGTTTTAAGTAAAAAATTTAAAAGTTATATATTTTAAGTAAAAAATTTAAAAGTTATATATTTTAAGTAAAAAATTTAAAAGTTATATAGGAAAATGGGTTCTTTATGGTTTTAAGTAAAAAATTTAACAGTTATATATTTTAACGAGTTATGATTGATTATATGTAGTAAAAGAATAAAATCAGTACATATAATAATATTGGTATGTTATTTTTAGACAATTTGGATTTATATTAGTCAAAATGACTTCAATATCCCAAAACACCAACATCACCAAATCACCAAACCAGAAAACAAAGAATTTTTATTATATGGTGTTTGAAATTGAGAAAAGTGTTCTATCATATAAAAAAAATACTAGCCCTTAGTTATTTTTGATTACGTATTTCTTTGGATTTTCTTCAGTGGTGTGTGTATATATATCTAACAAGTTATGATTGATTATATGTAGTAAAGAAATAACATTAGTAGCATATAATTGTGTTGGTATGTTATTTTTAGACAATTTGGGTTTAGTTTAGTCAAAATGACTTCAATATCCCAAAATACCAAAATCCAAATCACCAAGGCAAAATCTTGAGACTTATGGAAAGACGAGACTAAATGAAAATAATAAAAGTAAAAGATTTTAGTTGTAATATTAAAATTTTATTATGCAAAGTGTAGTAATTATAAGTTTTCTGACCCGATTAATACAATCCAAAAAAATTTATATTCATTTCTTCTAATTTGTAGATTAATCTTTGATATTTTTATGACTTATGAAATAACCGTGTTTCAAAAGACGAACACAACCGCCAAATTAGAAAGTAGAGAATTTTTATTATATGTTGTTTGAGAATTTTCTTTTTTAATATAAAAAAACTAAGCTTACAAAAGCAATTTTCTAGAAACTTACCAATTACTATTCGGCTTGCTTTAGTACGTCCTTGAGCTGGGAGTCAATTATGATAGACGGCTAGCCGGCCTAGTAAATACTCTACGGGCCAGTGAAAATTAGGGTTACAGTTTCATTAATTAATAATTAAGAGAGCTTAGCACGGTTATTATTATAGTTGTTGACTTTTATTATGAAATTGATTTTATTTTTTAAAAAACCCACCTTAGATATATTAATAAAATTAATTGATACCATGTAGAGATGATACATGATTATATATATTGAGTTATAATTTGTTCACTATCAATGTTGAATTCTAACATATCTTCCGGGTATTTTAATATCATTCATCGTGAAAATGATGATATAACATTACAAGAAACAACGTTTTTACCTCAATTCTAGAGATGCAGTAAAAAGTATACACTTTATTTCGGTTACAACTGAGGTAAGTAGTATTTTTTACATCATTCTTTTTCAAAAAATAATCGAGGTAAAAATAATTTGGCCGACACCGGCAACTAACAACTTACCGACGTCGCTAGGGGTGGAATATGACTGATTGGAACCATAGTAACTGATGGTTGTTACCAAGTGCTAAGCCGATGTCGGTAAGTCTGAGTCCATAACCAATGCCTGTTGTAACCGAGTTCATGACCAATATCGGTCATCTCTCGTTCCTACCAACAATCAATTTTTCATCAGTCATGCAATTGTAGCTGACGTCGGTTGTGTAGGTGACTGAATTTGGTTGGTTTGACATTTTTCCCTTCTGATGATCTGATGGCATAGTCGATGTCTCTCACTCGGATTCGGTTTGATCGACGATGAAGCGACATAAGACCAAACTCAAAGAATAATATGAAATGATGCTCAACTCGAGTAAAATGGAAGCCGATCACACAACAACCAATGTAATGATCTATTACAATAGTATAATATCTACAAAGAACTACTAAAATAATCTCGATTATAGTCCACAATCGGAAGTT
>JAULKJ010292706.1:0-12166 GCA_032355405.1 Rubia balearica | reverse complement strand
CTTCATATGGTCTCAGCAATCTACAAAGATTGTGGGGAAGCAGTTCACATTATTGTAGAACTTAAAAGTCCTTCATAATGATCCTGATGATGGCATTTCACTAACAATGAAGAATGATACATAATTTTGTTTACTCGACAGTACATTTAGAATGAACCATTGATGTGTTCATTTTATACAGTAGCTTTAGGGTATTTTGGACTTAGTTTTTGTGTATTTTTTGTGCTTTAGATCTTGAGTTTTGCCTTGAAATTCTCTTAGGAGAGTTAAGAGTGACTTTTGCCTTTTTATTACCTTTCTAGGAAGTTTTGCGTGACAAGGAAAGATACTAGAAGAGTTGAAGATGACTCTCACGGCTCGTGACGTCACCTATCACGAGGTGTGACACCTCTCTCACGGTTTGCGACAGCTAATAGGCAAGTGTCTTACTTATCATGCTTTAACTATATCTCTTTTACTATAAATAGCACTTTCACCTCTCATTTCTTATCCTCTTTTTGGCCAAACTTCCCTCTCTTCAAACCCTAGTTTGAGTTCTCTTTTCATCTTTGTCTATGTGGAATTTGTTTATGGATATTAGTAGGATTTGTATTAACTAAACTCTTATCTTGGGAGCAACTGATTGAGGCTTCCAATCCCATGTAGTGAGAAACATTTATTGCCTATTTATGAATCTTGATTATTATGCATTTTTTAATGTTTGAATGTGGTAGTTAGCTTCATTAATGAGATTATATGTTGGAAAATATGAAATGTTTGTATGATGATATGATAGGAATTAAGGAATGTGCACAATTTCTTCTCTTTTTAACACGAAATCCAAGAACATGGAATTAGAACTTCTAGTTGTGTTGATGATGTTAAAATTGCTAGATGAATGTGATAATGTCGATCTTGGTCATGTTTATCCTAAGGTAGCGCTAAATGGGAAAGTCTTGAATGTCGATCTTTCTTAATTAACCCTAGGAAATGCATTGGTTGGTTAAATGCCTAGACATTTGGTAGAATGTTTGTAGGTGTTATCAATTTTTTTGGTTCTTTGTGCATGATGCCATTGATGAGATATCTTTAGGAGTCGATTACCTAAGGTGATCATTAATGAGGTATACAAATGGACGTTGAACACTTTTATAAATTATTCTTAATGATAATGGAATATTTATCTTCGAAATGGAAGGTGTAGCATTCACAATAGGTAATCAAAATGAATAAATATGTGATTGCTTCTATGATCTATAAGAGGCTTGGAAGTGGAAATCAATTGCGTCCAAGGTTATGAGGCTTGTGTTTAATCCTCTTTACTTAGTTTATTTCATGATTAGAATACTTGCCTTTTATATTCTAGTTAATTTGTCTTTATAACTTATAAAAACCAAACCAAACACCTCCCCTTTATTGCTTTTATATCTATATATGTATATGCTTATACCCATCCTTATATGCATGAACCCTTAGGAATGTCCCTCTTCTTCATGGACAATCCTTCTTACCACTATCTACTTACTTGTATTCAGGATGTAATTGGAGTTATAAATTGTATATTTGAGAGATACGACGATGACCTCCCAAACATCCACCCACCCACTTTCATTCACTATTGCAATATCCAGTTTAAAGATAATTCTATCATCTCCAATTCTCTTACCATTTAAAATATGGATCACACATTCTCATTTCATGCATTCCAATAAGCCATTGCCTCTATAAAATTCTCAATTTCAGTCTTTCCCCTGGCACCCTTTCTGTCTGTCCAAAATTTTCTTCATATATTTAAAACCTTCAATGATTAGCTAAGTAAATACCAGTGATCAATAAAAATAACCTTTTGTCATAATGATTTTCTATCCTCCAGATGACTGCAACCATATAGAAAAGTGATCTAACACCTCCTATTATGTAGTTTTAATTAGGAATACAAAATCAATCCACTGAACTTGTGAAGATTTTAACGCCAAAGTAATTGCTTCTCCAACCAATCCACATTCTTCCCCTACCCACCTGATTACTATTTGTTTTCAGTTTCCATCCACTATCCCATGCGTATATTTTATCCTTATTTTTACACTTTTTTCCCCAGAATACTAATAAAATTGGTACTAAAAAAAAGATTATACACATATATGTTGTTTAAACTGCATAACTTGATCCTTTAAAATTTTTAAATAAAAAAACTCAGCTTACAAAAGAGATAAATTATGAGTTAAGAAAATCCTTCAGTTTTTTCCATCATGTGAGTGGCTTGCTTCCTAGGCTATCCCCATAGTATCATCTGACTTTCTACCTTCTATCACTATTGGAACTTTTCCAGACTACTTCTTCAAGTCATTTATTTATCCACTTGTTTCTTCTTAGCTTTCACCTCAAATGGCTTCTAGACATCAATTTCTTCTGGTTCACATTCTAGTTTATTCTAGGCACACATTATATGATCATTTCTCCCGAGGAAGTTCCTTCACGATCTTCTTTAGATAGTTAACTTCATTGTGTCTAAACATCTTACAAGAGTCACATTTAATCGGATACCATTCAAAAGCCACCTCATGGTGGTGAATAACTCCATACTTATTAAGATGGGGGGATTTTAGTTGGTAATGCATCAGTGATATCCACCTTTACTTGAACTCTGGCATAGATAAGTCAATCCATACTGAAATAGCTCTCTCCAACTCTAGTGTCTTACCGACAAGACTCAAAATTTTGCTCAAAATATTAGGGCACTAATAAATTACATCCAACCATGGAAGATGGATCCATATTGAGAGTTTTTGAAATCCTCCATGTTCATCCCCCGGCTCTATTCCTTTAGGGATATATACAAACACAACCCCATATATTTCAGTAAGTGCACATATAACCCTGAGATAATTTTTAGTGCAAAAAAAAACAAAACTACTTTACATAAGTGCAAATATAACCCTGAAGACTATATTCCGACATTGATTGACCATTGACCGACCAGAAATTACCAAAATGACCTTTCAGCCTAATACAAAAATTTGAAAAATAAAAATGCCCTTTTCCCCGCCGCAATCTACCACCACCCTCACTGCTCCACCACCTTCTCTGTCGCTACTCCAGTCTTATCCAGAAGCTGGAGAAATCTGGGAAACGAACACCACTCCCTAGTTGGAGAAATCTGGGAAATAAACTCCAACCTAACCACTGAACACTACCACCACCAAACCACCCTTCTACCGTGAAACCCTAGCTCACCCGCCATCGCCTATCCCTGCCTACCAGCCGAACGATGATGAAGCTCAAACGGTGAAAAAGCTCAGATGGGTTGCTATGAGTTGGTGTGTTTGGATGATTAGAAGATTGGCTATTGTCGACCTTACTTTGCTGGCACTGTGGTGAGAGGTGACGTGTGGATCTGTAGCTGGCGATGAACTCAGTTGAGGTGGTAGTGCATCTTTGAACTATTGTGGTGTGGTTGGTAAGGTGGAGACTTGGATTAGTTATGTTGGGGAAAGGTAACGCTTGGAGATTTTGCTGGAGGTTAAGGCACTGAGCTCTGGTTTGGGTGGAGCTTAGCCGGTTGAGCGACGCTGCTGTAGTGGCTGTAGAGACCTGGTTAGCTGAAACACTGGTTGAAGTTACTGATATTGGAGGTTATCACTGGATGGCTCAGGTGTGGAGCTGGTCGAAGCTTCGCCGGCTATGGTGGTGAGTAGCGGCGCTGTGGTGGTTCTTCGAGTTCCATCAGCATGACTGGAATAGCGGTTGGCCGGAGCTCCATCGTCGAGATGAGTGTGCGCCGAGGAATTACTCTGCTGGATAGTGGCATTGGAAGTGAGGCGCTAATTGGGTCTGGTGTGATGAAGGCGAAGATGGCCTACTCTCTAAATTGCCTTGCGTAAAATTGTCATTTTAATAAAATCCAACCTCAAACTGCCAGAAAGGGTATATTTGTACATACACTAACTATTTGGGGTTATATTTGCACTTTGAATTTTCAAAAGGTTATATTTGCATTTATATGAATTAGGTAGGGTTATATATGCATTTTTCTCATTCCTTTATAATAATTGGTTTATGATGTGCACCTTTATGCATGCGTTAACCAATGAATTTGACACATTTGTTAATATTTTTCGTTTGGTTGATTGCTAGTTATAGTTAGGTTTACACTACAATGGGTATAGATGATCATTATTGGTTTTCTTATCTAAATCCTAAGTTTTATCGACTTAATTGAATCCAATAGACACTTTGTATTCATGAGCACCTAGATTTTCCACTGTGAGCTTACTAGTAGGTTAATCGTGAGTATTTTGACATCATTTTGTAGAAGGCTATCCTTGAGAGTGGTAGAAGATGTTTGAAGGTCATTCGCAAGAATGGTAGAAGACATTGAAAGCCATTCGCGAGGATGGTAGTAGATAGAAGGCCACATACCAAAATTCGTGGTAGTAGATGGAATTGAGCAAAAAAAAGGCGGAATCAGAGTTCAACAAGGTAAAATATGGAGGGCGTCAACAATCGGCAGAACCAGCCGGTTGGCACAAATCGGCAAGCCGGAACGAGGCACACCCAGCATGGCCCGTGCCAGGGTTGGATCCCCTTGGCACGGACCATTTAGCACCGGCATGCCCGTGTCTCCAAAATCACTCTAGAGGCTAAGTATAGATGCAAACCGCTCCATTTCACAGGTCCGCATCGTTCTAACTCCAAAATGCAAAGACCAGTCCACAGGGTGCGAAGAACGACACGACTCACACCGTTCGATAGATCAAAAGGTGCTTCTAGCTAATGGGCCATGCCAAACAAGATGAGGCACACAATCAGAAGTTCAAAATTGAGCACTAGCCAAAGGCCCGTGCCGGCCGACACGACCCATGCCAGCTCAAGTCCACATGGCCCATGCCAGACTGTACATGTTGTACTAGCACGAGGCTACACTGGCCATTATAGACCGAATATGCCGCACCCGTACGAGGCTATACTGGTCGTGCCATGACGTGCGGCCCGTGTAAGAATGAAGCCTCTAGATGTAAGATATCTAGGGTATCTTCGAGATAGAATTTTTGATAGACCTAGAGAACCCTCTCATACTTGTAAACTACATCAATATTCCTGATAGTTACAGGTATTAGGTGAGTTGTCGCTACAAATGGGTACACGATTTTTTTTGCAGATCCGGTATAATTGGACACCCTTTGTCCAGATGTCCAATATAGAATAATATTATGTTGGGGCAGTTTTCTAGAGCGGAAATTCCATGAGCACAATCAATCTCGAGGGACAAATATCATCTACAACCCAACCAAGGAGTTATTCCTATCAACAATGAGAGCGCATGGGCATCGATCGCACAACGGGTATACGACATTTCAAGCTAATTTTATGGAATTCCAAGGAGAGTTTTTTTAGGAGTACAAGAGGAAAATATACCATACGGATTCACTTATAGGGTTGAAACAGAGCTCACTTAATACCAGTGATGGTCCAACTGAAAAAATTATTGAAAATCATAAAACATCAACTACAATAGCAAATTTTTTTAAAAAAAAAATTCAAATATTTTTTTTTGAAAAACATCAATATAATCCCTAAATTGAAAATTATAAACATCCTATACAACTAACAAAACATAAACAGAACTTAAATTGTCAAATTAAATATCAAATTCAAAATGTCAAACTGAAAATCATAAACATCAACTACGATTAGAAAAACATCAACTGAAAATCACAAATAATCAATAAAGCTTAAAATTTTAAATTAAATAATCAATTTCAAAACATCAAACTGAAAATCTTGAACATCAACTACGACTAGAAAAATATCAACTGAAAATCACAAAACATCAACAACGCTTAAATTTTCAAATTAAATTTCAGTTTAAAAACGTCAAACTGAAAATCATAAACATCAACTACAACTAGAAAAACATCTGGTATTAAGTAAGATCACTTAATAGATATGTCCAGTGCACGGTTCCAGGTCATACGAGGGAGGGAGTTGTTATAGGGAGAGCATAGGCATCTTCATCCCGTGAGTAGTGATAGCATTTGTTTTAAAATTAGATGTATTGTTTTTTACTTAATATAATAAGCATTATTACAATTTTATGTTGTTTTTTATAGGTAGCCGAGGTTCATGGATGAGTACCTTCAAAAGGTTCATATCGTGTCTACGATATGAAGTTAGTGCATCCAATGCAGAGCTTGCGACCATCAAAGCGAGGCACACAAATTCATACAATCCACCGACCTCCACATTGAGCTCAGTGACGACGACGTCATGCCAAACTTAAAGCCACTATATTTGGATGATGATGCAAGCGAGGTTGAAGAAGGAAATTTGGGGGAAGCCGAGGCAAAGAATGCTGACTCTGAGATTGATTCAATGTTTGTTGAGGATGATGGACATGATGGGTAGACGATGATAGGATAAAAACTTTGTTGGATTTTAACTTGTCGTGATTTGACATTTGATGTGTTTGTTGTGTTTTGGATTTGAACTTGTGTTGGATTTAGAAATTTTTAAACAATCCATTTAAATAGTTTTCAAATTTGAAAATCACATTATAAATATGACATTGGTAATGTTTGTGGAGAGTAGGATTGAGCTGTAAATAGAAATGACCGTTCTGGATGAAACATTTATGAGTGAGGAACTGTGTCAACGCCATGTATTTTGGACCATGAATTGGTTAAGAGTTCGGAAGGTTGTTGTACAGTTGTGACAAGTGCATCTAAATTGTTTTGGCTATGAGTTCGGAACATAGGTTCTCAGTTCAGGTGTAATTTCCTGACAAAACCTGGCACATGAAGGACTTCTTATTTTCTTAATGGTGTATTTTATAAAATTTCTGTATTGTTGTTAAGAGCTTGGAAGCTCGTATGGAGTTTTACCATAAATTCGAATTATATTGGTTACAAGCTCGGAACAGAATTTTCGAGCTCCGGTGTACTTTCCGGACACAACCTGCCATATGTAGAACTTATTGTCTTTTTAATGGCGTATTTTCTAAAATTTCTACATTGTTGTTACAAGCTCGGAACCGAGTATGCCAATTTACCATAAATCCAAATTGTATTGGTTCCGAGCTCTGATGTTATTCCGGACATAGACTGCCAATTGAAGGTGTAAATGAAATTTTAATTTGGATATTTTTTTTTTCAAATTTCTTAATCATACTTATGAGCTCGGAAGCTCATCTAACACATTATCAAAGTTTCTAATTGATTCAGTTTCAATCCGAGCTCTGGTGTTTTATCCAGACCCAACCTGCCATTATGACGTTAAAATTTTTTTTCCTCTTATTCAATGTAGAAGAAACGAAATATAGGTACGATGGAGGAACTTGTATTCAACCATGTACAATTTACGAAATTGATTACTCTTACGACAAGGGAGCTCCAAATTGTATCTTCATATAGTAGCCACGATGAAAAATTCAAGCTCGGAACTTGTACTAGTATATAAAAAAATCCCCAAATTGACGTTCATAATCACAAACCTAGAAGAATTTTTGAAGGAAGAAATAATTTCTTCAACACATTTCAAAAAAATATCAACACGGGAAATTTAGGTGTATGTCATTTTCCAATCCAAATGATTGGGTACAAAAATGAAGGTACAAATCAACGAGAGGAAGCCGACCAAGGAACCCGTGCTATGACCCTATTATTGACCCTATTACGTGTAGTGTATACTTTTAATGCAATCCTCATGACCTAGGAAGACCAGAATCCTTTTGTCTAAATAACTTACCATTAACCAACGTATTGTGTATGAGATAATAGCTCGGTCCACAGTACCCATTCCTGGTCACATCACTGACCCCAATTACTCGACTCGTATGATGTTCTACTATTTGGTTAGGGGGGCCAAAATTAATACCGGGGCAACAATTTTTAAACTCGTGATGTGGTGGCAACTTCAAGAAGGTAATCAAGAGTCTCCCGGACAGAAACTTGATTACCTTGACCTTACGAAGTGTTATAGGACTAGCTTTTCATGGGGAGGAAAAACTAGTTAAGTACTTCGACAAGTAATACTTTGTAAAGAAGAAGTGGATACCATTTGAGCACAAGTGGTGGCACAAAAAAATTGACGCGGCCGAACCTCGGAAGAGATCGAGGGCTGAAGAAGATACTTTAAATGATTATTTTTAATTTTTATGGTTTTTATTCGTTTCTTATTAATTGTGTTTTGGTACAATTTATTTGCAGAGGAGTTTTGACATAAATTTATCAAAAGCATGAAGAATTGCTACAAATGGGTTCACAATGAAGTTGGCCAATTGAGGGAGAGCATATGGAAGCTCGAAAAGAAACAACTTGCATATGATAAAGCCTTCAAAGATTCAAAGACGGGGCGCCTTAAACGATGCTCTTCAATGTGACAAATCGGAAGCAATGGATATTATGTTATGTTGGATTTATATTTGAGGTTGAGAATTGTAATTGTACTTGGATGATAACATTGTGAGATGTATTAGGAAAAACACACAATTAATTTCCTATGATTTTAGACTTTTAACTTCTTCAAATTATACAATATGCATGGTTGGTTTGGTTTTTATAATGTTCCGAGCCTTACATAGTGAGATGTATTAGGAAAAACACACAATGACCAAGGATTGCAAAATGTATTAGGATTTGGGGATACAAGTAACTTTGACCATAAGTCCATGACACGTTCCGGACTCGGAACTTGTTTGGTCCATTTTGTTATCCATGAAAAAACCACTAATATTTGATTGTACACCCAAGTTCTTTTCTTTTTATTCTTAAGCAGCTTTTTTTCCCACTTTCCTTTTTCTTCTTGGTCATTTTCCTTTGGGCATAAACCCATATAACTTCATCATGGTCCGCCCGTCCAAAATGTACACGCAAGCCTGCCTCATCTTCTTCAAGCATTATACTGTCGTCAAATGAATCGATTACAACATTAGACCTGAAACCAACGGAATCTTCAAAATCATTTTCTACAATAAAAGGTTCTTTTTACCTTTAACTAGAACTCCTACCTAGGGCCCACCGGATCTTTTACATAGAACACTTGATGAGCTTGTACCGCCAATATGAATGGGATTTCTCTCCCAGCCAACTGACTCCGATCAACTAAAGTAAAACCTAAGTCCTGCGTTATTTGCCCACTATTAACATCCACCCATTTCACACTTAAATACGGAAACTCGCATTGTAATATAATCAAGTTCCCATATTTCAACTATGATTCCAAAGTAACACATATGCCCATAAATTGGATTGTTGTCGCCTGGTCTACCAACATGCCGTGCCTCCGAAACAGGAGCAACTCCACTATTTTGGGAAACACCCCTACAATTCTCCAATTTCATGGCAAACAAAAAAACGTTAATGTTTTACCCTCTGTATGAAAGAATCGTACCTAGAGGTCTATGTGCCAACCACTTATCCGTCTCAGAATGTCTACCGTACCCAACGTGAACACGAAACCACGATGCAAATATTCTAGTGCGTTGTTGCAGAACATGAGCTTCATTAAATGAAGTATGCGACCCATGTATCCCATCCATGTGTATGTCGATATATGGAACAACATCATGGTTCCGAAGTACGTATAAATGGGCAGCACATAAATCCTCTGCACTAGGGCTGAGTAGCTTACCCTGTCGGACCCCTTGGCCATCCATCTTTAGAACTCGGAGTTCCCACCGATTCGACCTCCTTCAAATATTTGGTACAAAAATTTATTACCTCCTTTGCCACATACCGTTGCACAATACTTGCATCAGGCCTATATATGTTCTTCACGAAACATTTGAAAATTTTCACATACCGTTCAAAAGGATACATCCATCTCAAAAATACGGGACCACATAGCTTTGTCTCCCGGACCAAATGAATAATCATATGGACCATAATGTAAAAAAATTAGGGCCGAAAGTACAAATCCATTTGGCATAGTACTTCAACAATCATTGCTTGCAACCAGTCAAGCTTTGCAACGGTAATCCGTTTGGAATAAATAGACTTGAAGAATAAACAAAGTCTCGTAATGCACAATATTACATGGGAAGGCAGAGACAATCTCATCATAATGGAATTCAAGCATCAAATTGTGACAGTCATATGATTTAAGGCTGACCAATTTTAACTCCTTGACCGATACACTTGAACTTATGTTTGATGAATAAGCATCTAGCACCTTCAGACTACTCAGGGTTTCGTAAAAATGATTTCTTCTCTGCATTAGACATGGAGAAGCATGCAGGGGGGGAGATAACACTCGTCACCTTCTGCAATAGGACCCAGACTCTCTTTAATACCCATCTCAACCATCTCTTTAATCCATATTTTGTTTTTCCAGGAGTATTTAACAGTGTACCAACCAATGAGTCGCACACATTTTTCTCGACGTGCATTACATCAAGGCAATACCTGACATCCAAATCGACGTGCATCACATTTTTCTCGACATACATTACATCAAGACAATATTTGAAAATATCTGACATCCAAATCCCATAGGACAAAGAATCCCGTTCGCGGCATACGATCGATCAAGCATTAGATTACCCTCGGGAAGCAATTCACGTAGTAATTCAAGTGTCTCAGTCATCTCTTTGTTAGCCCACCCATATTTGTCCTTCAAATTCATCATCTTCAAAGTGGCGCTCAGAACCTAATGTTTAGACCCATTATACAATGCCGTCTTCTTGTCATTATACAACGCTTTAAGGGCCTCGAGTTTACCGTGATTTTCTCTAGCAACATCCTCCATTATCTCATCAAATTCTTTGTCTACATCTAAAACAACCCGTTCTTTATTTTTAACTTCTTCACCAATATCCGTGAGAACCTCCCCATGGCATATCCAATGAGTATAACTTGATTGAAAACCTCGAATTATCAAATGTTCGTACAACCTCTTTCTTCCCAAAAATAAATCATTCCTACAATCCTTACATAGACAACGTGCATGCACCACTCCATTCTTCGAGGCCTGTTCGAAAGCTAACACAATAAATGACCCTATAATGGGAATATAATCGGGTGAGTTCTTAAGACCGCCACCAATGACTTCAATTCTATCCATTAACTGCATCTAGTTAACTACATGGAGGTGTGATTTAAACTTATTAGGTCTTATACAACACATTTGGATTGGAAATAAAATTTAAACATAAACCCTCATTCAACACATTCATAACAAAAATTCAATGAATTCAAATGACTGATAGAGTTGAATATCCCTTCACAATTACTCCCACACTAATCCCCAAAGAGTTGGGTATTCCATATTACATTTTTTCTCGTTTTATTTAGCATTAAACGATTAAATATTCTCGTTCCTCACTAGTTCCGATCTCGAAACTACACTACCAGAAATTACAAAGAACTGGAAATGGTCCCTAGTTTGGGACTACGTTCGACAAAGTTACCAACTCGGAAATATGTTCGGTTTTTTAATGTTTGTTTGCCAATAACATTTCTGAGTCAAAAACATGAAAATTATCCTCTTTCCAATATCGGAACTAGTATGGATGGAAGTCACTTTTCCACAATTGCCTTCCATTGGGAAATCTTTAAAGGCGGTTATATTATGAATCGCATTTAATTTATATGAATGAAAGGCATTTCTATGAAAACCACCTTTAAAACTAGTCGAACCGCCTTTGATAGTCAAAGGCGACCAGAAACGATGAGTTCCGAGCTCGGAACCGTCTACAAAAGGCGGTTCCTAGGATATTCTCCAGAATTGACTTTGAATGGTGCCTTTAATAGGCCATTCTCCACTAGTGTCAGAGTTCCCCCATCTCCCCTCTTTCCCGCACCCGGGGAGTTTATTTAGCAGGACCGACGTTACGAAGCAAGGTTTAACTATCATCATCATGATTTGACACACGTCAATTGACACGCACATGAGACTCAAACCGAACCCCATTCTTGATGCTACCCGCAGATAGAGTCATTCACGACTAACCATCACAATCAGAGTCTCATCCTTCGCAGATAGGGGACATACCACCGACCATAAACACGTCAGCAAACTCAACCTTTACCACAAACTACTGCCCACATGTTGAGCACCATCAAGAAGAAGTACCTCTGGTTTGATTTGATGAGTGGTTAAGGAAAATTGAGGAGATGGAAGGGTTTAAGTTTGGGGAAAAATCAATTGCGATAAGGAAGCAAAAATGACCCTATTAAATTGAGAAAGTGCA
>JAULKJ010292697.1:0-12167 GCA_032355405.1 Rubia balearica | reverse complement strand
GGAAGGTATAATGAGTGGTTGAGAATTCATTGAAATGGTAAAAAGTAAAATGAGTGGATGAAAACAACCCAGAATTTGCCAAAAAAAGAAATGTGTCAATATTAAAAAACCATTCCAAAAAGGAAAGTGTGTCAATGTTAGAGAACCGGAGGGAGTATGCCACATTTCTCCGTTTGTTGCACTCAGTTGGATCCAATGTCAACAATCTACACCGATTTCCCCATCTTTAGTTGATATGAAACTCTAAATGTTAAAACATTTTAGGTTTATTTGCCACGATCACCCATTTTACAATCACCCTGAAGTTTCAACTTCCACCAACATAAAATAAGAGATTAAAGGCCTTCGTCTCTAATTAACGAACCAGTGTTTCACACTCGGAATGCAGCTTGAGAAAGATGTTTAGTTAGTTTGAGGGGTACATTGATGGGATTCACAGAAAAGGAAATGTGACTGATAATACTTGTTTGAGTGTGAATTAAAAAAGTTAATCATTTCCCATTTGGATTGATTACCATCATAGAATGAGAGGGACGAGAGACGTTTTCATTTTAATTTTAAAAACAGGGTTTCACTTTCACTAATGTAGCACTCATAGGTAATGATCTAAAGAAAAAACATCTTGTAATTATGCAGGGTGCAGTGTTGGGTTTAATAGAAGAAGGAATCTGACAGCTATTACGTGTCAGAGATTGAGAATTAAAATAAGCAAATCACTATCGTATTTGAATTAATTACCTACCCCCCTTAATCCTCCATTTCATTATATCCCACGATTAATATTTTCTGTAGCCAACCCCCTCCCCTCTAATCTTTTCCTTCTCCTTTTTGTATGTCTTACCTCACTTCTTACTCTCTCCACCTCTGCTCTACATATCCCACTTCACTTTCTTTTTCTAACTACTGCATCTCACTAACTCCCTCTACATTCTGTAATCCACCTCCCTAACTCTCACACTATCCTTTCTCTATGCATTTTAATCATTAGTTCTCACATTTTAAGTTCTTTCTCAGTGCTCTACCACACTTAATTAAATTTCTGTACTTTGTAATTGAGGTTTGGTTTACAAAAACATGAGGTTTGGAATAAAAATAAAAATAAATCTTGTAATAGCAGAAACTTAATAAATAGCACTGTAATTTTAAAAGTAAGGTTGCTGAACCAACAGTTGGATATTGAAATCTCACTACAACTACTGGAAGGCCCGCATAAGAGTTTTCATAAACTTATTGGATGAACTAGCATGGCTCGTTGAAATGGATTGGAATCCACCAACTGTGAGCACTAGAGAAGGAGAGTCTAGTTTGAAGGATTCAAAACTTAAGTCTAAAGCGTCATGGTCTCCAGATGAACAGAAGGCGGCATTAGCAAACTCCAGAGCATTAAATGCTATCTTCATTGTAGTGGATGAAAATTAGTTCAAACTCATCTCTACATGCCATCAGGTGAAGAAAACATGGGATATCTTGCAGACTGTGCATGAAGGAACAAGTCTTGTGCATGAATCTAAATTACAAATGCTGGCCACAATGTTCAAAGAATTGAAGATGGAGAAGGATGAGATTATTTCCATGTTTAATGGGAAACTTAGAGATATCACCAATATGGCACACCAACTTGGAAAAAAATAAAGGAACCAAACTGGTGAAAAATACATTAAGATCACACCCTCAAAGATTTGCAATCAAACTTACGGCAATAGAAGAAGCAAGAGATGTGGCCACCATGACTCTAGATGAACTGATGGGATCACTACAAACCCGTGAGATGACATATGTTGGAACATCCGACGATGAAAGTGAAAAAGGAGATGGCTTTCAAGATTCGTCATCAAGGACCACCCATGATGTTGACAGTGATGATGGAATTGAAGAACTTGCATTTATCACATAGAATTTCTCGAGCATGCTGAAGAAAGTGATGAATAAAAAATTCCTAGAAAGAATAAAAAAAATTCGCATGCAAGTCTGTATGTTCCAACATTGAAAAGTCAGTTGACGATTACTCCTCTAGTGATGACAAAGATCAGGTTGTGAGTTATGAAGATATCTATACAATGTATGAGATGTGGTTGAATGTTGTTGACTCAAATAAAGTTATAAAAATGGAGAAAAATCAACAAGCTGAGAAGGAGAAGGGGATGTCATTTCTAGTTATACAAATTTAAAGAGAAATTAAACAGCTGAAACCAAATCTGAGCTTAATAATGAAGATAGCTGAAATGACCGAGGTAGCAATAAACAAGTTGAACTATGGAAAAGCTAAATTGGATGATATACACTATGGGACAGAGTTTTGGAAATCGACAAGGGATGGGTTACGAAAAGCCATCTACCAACACTGCAGATTGCAAATCAAAAGTAAAATCCATGAGAAAAAAAGTGTGCAAAACACAACAACGGAAAGCTCTAATTTGTGGTTATTGTACCTATCGAAGTCATACTAAAGATCACTATTTTAAGCTCCTTAGAGATATCATGAATGTATGACAACTATCAGCATTTGCCAGTATAGATGATGTCTAGTGGTCAAGGATGGTCAGAAAGGTATGGATTCCTAAAATCTCTAATATTTTCCTTGTTGCTCACACTTCTCTCATCGCACGCTCTAGAGATTCGTTGTACTTTGATAGTTGGCGTTCTCTACATATGAATGGAACTCGAGAATATATGTCTAAGATCAAACTATACAATGATGGATTTGTCATGTTTGGTGATGGAAATAAGAGAGAGTAGTTTGAAATGATGAACTGCAAATTGAATGGTTCCCTATCTTTTCAAGTGTTCTTCTTGTGAAAGATTTGATGGCCCAACTATTGAGTATCAGTCAGTTGTGCGATGACAATATGACTGTGGAGTTTCATAAAAACAAATGCATAGTGAAACATGGTAAAGATAAAATGCTATATGGGATTTGGCCTTCAGACAACTGTTATTTGTTGGAACAAGAAGTGAAATGCCTAAACTCTAAATGAGATGAAGGAACAATGTGGCACAAGATGCTTGGCCTTATCAACTACAAAACTCTTGTGAAGATTTCCAACTTAAAGGTTGCACGAGGTATGCCTACACTCACTGAAACAAGGAAATTGTGTGCGGACCATGTCAATAAGGTAAACTAATTTGATTACCTCAATCATCAGTTTGGTATATTACCACATCTAGAAAACTTGAACTACTACACATGGATTTGATGGGTCCAATCAGTACACCTAGTATGAGTGGTAAGAAATATACCTTTGTGTGTGTTGACGATTTCTCCAGATACACTTGGATGGGTTTTCTTAAAGAAAAATCTAATACTGTGGAAGTATTCAGAAGTTTGGTGATCAAATTACAGATAGAGAAAGTAAGTCCAATTAGAAAGATCATTAGAATTCGTAGTGATCACGACAAGAAATTCAAGAACTCCCAGTTTAGTGATTTTTGTGATGATCTCGGTAGCATGAATTCTCAACACCAATTACTCCTTAACAAAATTTCATTGTTGAAAGAAAGAACGGGATTCTGTAAGAAATTGCTCGAGTTATGCTGGCTAAGAAAGGAATTCATAAAAAAAATGGTAGACAGAAGCTATAAATACAACCTGCTACACTATAAATCGAGTGTACCTTCGACTATTCACAAGCACTATGTCATATGAAATATGGAAGGGAGGGAATTCAAGCATCTCGTATTTTTATGTATTTGGGAGTAAGTGTTATATTCTCAGAGATAGAGAACAACCGGAAAAGTCTGATAGTCAAAGTGATGTTGGAATATAGCTTGGGTATTTTGTTAACAGCCGAGCTTACCAAGTGTAGAATCTTCGTACAAATACTCTTACGGAATTCAAAATTTTCATTATGGATGATTCTGATGATAAACAAGTATCTGGTGAGAGAGAAGCTGGACCAGATTTAGACTATGTTCCAACACTGAACAAACCGTCTGACCAGCTTGACTATGTTGGTACATCTGATCATTCAGATAGCCCTGTTAAACCCGGGGACGTCTAATATGTTGGAACATCCACTCCTACCGTATCACCTTAC
This sequence comes from Rubia balearica, assembly GCA_032355405.1. NCBI lineage: Eukaryota > Viridiplantae > Streptophyta > Magnoliopsida > Gentianales > Rubiaceae > Rubia > Rubia balearica. Next base: position 8,133 of record JAULKJ010292697.1, on the reverse strand, counting down.
AATCCCTGGGATGAATTATAGAGAGCTTGCGGGACTATAAAATTCCATCTCTCTCATTAAACAAAAAATTACAAGAAATCTCTCCTCGATGAATATTGGATTACGGAAATGCAAGAAGAACTTGGGAAATTTGAACACAATGTTGTATGGTATCTCACTCCTCGACCTAAAGGTGTAAATGTCATTGGCTGATAGCAATATTAGAAGAAATAAAGCAAGGTTGGTTGCTCAGAGTTATACTCAGGTCGAAGGAGTTGATTTTGATGAAACATTTGCACCAGTTGCCATGTTAGTATCTATTCACATTTTATTTTTTATTGCTTGCACTATGAATTTTACTGTATACCAGATGGACACTAGTAGAGAGCCTTCTATTAAAGGTAGCAATGAAAGGCGGTTCTCCAAAAACTGCCTTAAATGGATATTTTCGAACTCGGAAAGGTCAATTCGGATCCCTCATTTCAAATTAAAGGCATATTTGGATAGAATTAAGGTGGTTTTTCAATAACTGCCTTTAAGTGAGACACTTTCCGAACTTGAAATGTATGAATGAATGGGTTTCCGATCTCGTAAAGTACGTGATTTCCATAGTACAAAGAGGAGATGCATTTTCTAAACCCTTAAATTCTTTGATTCTAAATTCCAAATTTGGAAAATGATTATCGTGTCTTAATGAATACGGAAAAATGTTTACAAGTTCAGAAATGGCCCTGTACATAAAAAAAAGAACGGCTATTTTGCATAAAATGCCACAAAACCCTAAAACTTTGAAGAAGAGGCTCGTTTATTTCCTACCCATTGTCGTAGAAAAGCATTTGTGCTTGTTAATTCATCATTTTGCATTGGAGAAGGTTAGTTTGATCCAAATTACCTAGTTAATTATTTCTTGAAATAATATAGGGTGTATTTAATGCTTCATATAAATCCATATTTACGATTATGGTTTGAGATTTTCTAGGTGTGTGATTATTTTTGAATGGATCCTCATGTGTTGCATTTTAATTGACTCTCAGGATAATGGATCGAGATGAACTAATTGGTAATGATCTTAGGAAATCACCGGAGTACATGTCATTGGTTAAATCATTTGTTGCGTTTGCGCTTGAACATGCTTTTAAAAATGGTTCTTTTCTAGCACGATGCCGTGTAAGGATTGTAGAAATGATGCGTATTGAGGGAGGAAGAAGTTACGGGAACATCTCATAATGAGAGAGTTCTAAACTAGCTACACTCGTTGGGCATGGCATGGGGAAATTGTGGAAACCTCTCATTAGAATGAAATAGAGGACACAATGGTGGGTGATGAATTAGATGGAAACACTGAGTTTGATGAAATGGTGGAAGATATTGTAAGGGAGTTCAAAGGTAAACTGGAGTTGTTACAAGTTTTGATTGATGATAAAGGGACGCCTTTGTACAATGGTTTAAAAAACTCAGTTTTGAGTGTGACTCTGCGGATAATGAACCTATAGGAAAATTTTGGATGGAGAGATAAGTCGATGACAGAGGTTCTAGAGTTGTTTAGGGATTTTCTTCCCGAGGGTAATTTAATGTCTGATAGGTTGTATGCCGCAAAAAAAAATACTATGCCTGATAAGATTGGAATTGCAAAAAATCCATGTATGCCTAAACGATTGTATTTGTATCGGGGGGAAGTAGACAAAGATCGAGAAACTTTTCGGGTATACGGTGAGGCTCGATAAAAGTTGAACAGAGGTGCGACTGCGGTGGGTGTGGAACTTCCATTGAAATATAAAAAAGACACCAACAAAAGTGTTATGGTAACTCCCGATCATTCCTCGTTTGAATAAGTTGTATGCGTGTAGAGAAGATGGTTGTTGCGTTGGCATGCGAAAGGGTCCGACCGGCGGATGATGTGATAAGACACACTTCATACAATGAGCAATGGAAAAAAGTTGATGCTCTATACCCCGAGTTTGGCAAAGAGTCTCGGCATTTGATGTTAGGATCACTAGTGGAGGAAGGGCTATTAAAGGTGGTTATATCGAACCAGAAAAAGAACTTTAGAACCGCCTTCTCTGGCTCTGCCTTTGAGCATAATCGATCAAAGGCGGTTCAAATAACCGCCTTTAATAGAGTCTGAAATAGGTTCCGAGTTTGGAACCTATATCTGGCCTTCCAAAAAAATAGCTTCCGAAAACATTAGGTTTCTAGCAGCGTTGCAAGACAGATCTTGAACAACCACGGAAAATTAATCAATCAAAATCCAACAATATCCCCAATCTTACAACAACAACATCCCCAGTCTAGCAATATACGCAATATACAATAGTACAAACAATATCAAACCCTAACCAAGAGCAATATAGAAACCCTAATCTTACAATATCTGCGGAGGAGGGAGATAGGAGCCAGTGGTGGAGAAGAGAGGCGGGAACCGGTAACAGAGGTAGGGCTGGAGCGGCAAAGGTGAGGCTGGAGCGAGCGGCGGAGGTGAGGCTGAAACGGCGAGGGTGGAGCGAGTAGCGGAGGCGGGGCTGGAGTGGCGGAGGGAGGTAGGCGACGGAGGGGTGAGGCGGCGGTGGGGGGAGCAGTGACGGTGGATCGAGAGTGATCGAGAGTGAAGTAAAGACGGTGGTAGTGTTGATCAAGAGTGAAGAAAGAGATCTGAATATGAGCTTTAGGGTAAATGAGTGAAAGAATATGACTAAGTATGGGTTCTGGGCCAAAACTGAGTCCATTAAAGGCGGTTCTATATAGATCCGCCCTTAAAATGAAAAAGTGAATTAGGAAAGTACTTTCAAACTCGGAAGTGTTTTTGGCCCAATAGAAAAATAGCGATTTCAAAGGTGGAACCACCTTTAATTAATTAGAACCACCCTTAATTAATTAGAACCACCTTTAAAGGGGCCTGGGAGGGACTTCCAAACTCGGAACCCCTTCCGGATCTCAATTAAAGGCGGTTCCGCATTTTTTAACCGCATTCTATCACCGTCTTCAATGAGCTGCTCTTTACTAGAGGATTTTGTATAGACTGTATGAATCTTTTTGGTAATATGAGTAGCACACATAGCTCTTGGCTAGTTATGTTGGTCATAAACAACCTTCCTTCTTGGTTGACCATGAAACGTAAGTATGTGTTTCTGTATTTGATGATATCAAGTCTGAAGCAGCCGGATAATAATATTAATGTGTATCTTGCTCCTCTAGTGGAGGATTTGTTGAATATTTTTAATGATGGTGTTCGAATGTATGATGGGTTGGTTGTGGATTTCTTCACTCTTAAAGTGTTGTTATCTTGCACAATTAACGATTTTACTGCATATGGGAATTTGTCTAGTTATTCTGTGAAAGGACACGTAGCTTGTCCAGTTTGTGAGAAAGACACCAATTTTTTTCCAATTAAAACATGGTTGTAATACCGTTTATCAGAGACAGTGATTTCTTCTTGAGGGCCACTATGGCGATTGGCCAAAAATTAGACACAAGTCGCACCGGTGCCACGGTCAAGTACACAGATTTATGAAAGTGTTAAGAATATTCCCAATGACTTTGGCAAGAAAAAAAAAAGAAAAGCCGCAGTTTAAGGAAGTTGGAAGAAATGCTCAATTTTTTAACCTACCTTATTGGGAGAATTTGGAAGTTAGACATTGTCTTGACGTTATGCACATTGAGAATAATGTTTGTGATTCTTTGGTTGGGAATTTGTTAAATACCCCTGCGAATCTAAGGTCAGTGACAACCGGTGAAGAATGTTATTTGTCCCCTGCTTGTTATTAAATGTCGCATTCGGAGAAGAAATATTTTGGTGAGACCCTTAGTAGTGTGAAAGTGCCCGGTGCATACTCGTCCAGCATAAGCAATTGTGTGTCAGTCTTGGAGTCGCGATTAGGTGGTTTGAAGTCACACGATTGTCACAATCTAATGCATTAATTTAATGTCATTGCCATTCGATCTACATTGCCTTCTCACGTAAGATTGTGCATTACAAAGCTCTGTTTGTTTTTCAAATCCATTTGTTGAAAAAGTATTAGTGTATCGAAGTTGGATAGACTGCAAGTAATGATTGTTGAAGTTCTATGCCGTATGGAAATATATTTTCCTCCCTCATTTTTTGACATTATGGTCCACTTGATTGCCCACTTGGTGCGGGACATAAAGCTTATTGGTCTAATTTTTCTGAGATAGATGTACCCGTTTGAGTGGTACATGAAAATCTTCTAGCACTTTGTGAAAAAATTGGTATAGGCTAGATGCTAGCATTGTGCAGCGATACGTGACAGAAGAGGCCATTGAGTTTTTCCAAGGAATTTGAATTTGTAGGTGTTCCAATCGGAAGACATGAAGAGAGATTGGAAGTTGTTGGGGTTAGACAGGGGAAACTATTTAACCCGAGTGTGAAAGATTTATTAGCTGCCCATCTTTATTTTGTGCGCAATTACGAGGATGTATTCCATACATTGAGATTCATATGGATGCTATACGAGTTGGCCACCATAATTTCAATAGGCTCAGGTCTTCCAATTGCACGCCAGGACATTTGCGTCATGGTTGAATGGTTGACTTGTAGACCGCCGGGGAACGTTCTTTCATATGTTTTTTTATGACATCAATGGGTCTACTTTTTCCACAAAATCAATGGATGCTAAGAGTGTTACTCAAAACAGTGGAGTGTCACTTGTCTCCAAAGCAGTGCACGTTAGAAGTGGATTTGATGACAATCCTAAGTACGCCCTTAAGTGCTACTTTGGCACGATTTCTGAAATTTGGGATCTTGACTATGTCAGTATGCGTGTCCCAGTGTTTAAATGTCAGTGGGTCGATATTAACAACTGGCAGCGCATCGGGGATTTGGGTTTCACCCTGGTCAATAGAAGTCGGGTTGGATAGAAGAACGATCCTTTCATATTGGCATCTCAAGCGTACCGGGTTGTCTATGTCAGGGATTCTGTAGATCCTTGGTGGGATATTTTTATCGATGGGAACTTGCTTTCATTAAAGAAAATGATTTAGAGGAAGTAATTGGTTTCGGCTGCCATACAACGAGTTGTGGATCTGAAGAAGTCTTGTTGCTCGAGGAGGATGATCGTCGGCTTCATAGTTTCGTAGGCAGTAGTGACCATGATGAAGGAATCAGGATTGATGGTAAGGATAAGATCACACGTAGGAAGAAAAAGTCAAAGAAGGTGGTGATTAAGAAAAGGAAGCATAAGTAGTAAGTTGTCAGATATCAATTGTAATTTATAACTTTTTACATTGATCTACCCTGGGTATTTCACATGCTTCTAGTTATGACATTATTGGTGAGAAACCCCTTTTAAAATCTAGTAACATAGAAAATAAATTTAGTACTAGAACTGATTTAGATTTCATGACAATTGAAGAATTTTAAACATTCGATAAAGTCGATCGTTCAAGTAATTTTTGAGAGCTTGATGCAAGGTGGCTCATAAGCTCGCTGAGATTTTTCCATGAACCCTATCCTCTCCTTCATAGCGCAAAACTCCTTGTGCATACATATGTAGCAATCTCTAAATACAACTTTTCTGTACCTATAACGTATAGCAAACAAGATATGTATTATTTCAACAATGAAGAAAGCATAAACATTAAAATTTAACTAAATAGATGCATTAGCATTTGTGACTAACCTTCCTCAATTCAGGGCATGTTACTTGCCTCGGGAGCTTCCATGGGCTTATAATACCACTTACGGTCGCGCAACACCCAATCCTTGTTCTCGAAGTATGTCTTGTCAAAGCACTTCGACCTTTTTTCCTCCCCTTCCAAAACCACCCCCTCAACACTCTTCAAAATGCGAGTGATGAAACTCCCATATGGTAGGCGAGATAGCACCTTCTTCGATGTTGCAAAATGCAACATATGCCTAAAAATCACCACCTCAGGGTTGATTTTTTTATCCCTCGTGATTAAATAGAATAGAATAAGGGTAGTGTAACTAAGCTCGGTCAAGTGTCCGGCCGAGGGGACCAAACTCCTATTAATGATCCTATATGTAATACATTGGTCAATGGGTAAAGGGTTAGATAGAAGCTTTCGGGCTTTCCCAAATCCGTTCTATTGAGGTTGAAGTATCTCACCCTACACTCTACAGGGTCAATGTTGGGGTAATCAACCTCTAGTTGCCACTTCTCTCGATGGTAACAATCATTGAAAGGTCCCTCAAGATCCTCTGAAAAAACAAATTCTCGGTATTTGTATGGGCAGTCTAATATCTTATTAATAATCCACTGACTAACAGGGATTTCAATTCCACAACCCTAGTATTGTAATCCCTATTTCCCACATCTAGCAAATTAGCATTAAATTGGAAAGTCATATCAACAAACGCTTTTTCATTACATGAGAGAAAATTCTCAAAATGTTGTTCACTAAATGGTCTTAGGGGATCAGCCAAGCTTAGAGCTAAGTACTCATCGAATTCAACAAGATAGGTATCTAATAACTTTCCCTTTCACGTAATGCATCACAATAATTTTGTGCAATTTGAGAAACTAACCTTGCCTCATTGAAGCCGGTATTGTGGCAGGTTGAATGAGACCTAGGGTTTTCACGAATTGAACCTCCTATAGCCATGTCAAAATCTTGGTGGGTTTAGCAGGAAATGATGAATGGAGAGTTGTTGCGAGTCGTAAGCTAGTAGGGTTCAGAGATTTGGGGTCTAGTGAATGAATTGTATTCGAGTCCCTGTTTTTTTGAAATATTCATTAAACTTTTCGAGTTCGGAAAGTTGAATTCATCTCTTTACATTATAGCCACGACTAGTTTTGGAGTCCGGAAATATATTTTTTTAAGGAAAATAGGGCACTTTGAATTTCCAGAATATGTCTGGAAATGGGACACAAGATCGGAAACTTTATTTCGGATCTTAGAAATTGTTAAGTACCTATTGGTATACAACCAATGAAATATTTTCGAGCTCAGAAACTTTATTTCCGTGCTCGGAAATTGTTAAGTACCTATTGGTATAAAACCAATGAAATCTTTCTAAGCTCAAAAAAAATCTGACCCATAAATGCAAAGGTAAAATAGTCTTTCGAGCTCGGAAAATGATCTTGGCTTTAGGTCAATTTCACACTTGAACAACATTTACCCTTATAGGCTCACCGTTTGTAGAACTGAATACATCCATCGAACAAGTAACATAAAACAAAATGACAGTTCAACATCCATAGCATAGTCAAGAAAAACCATCGGAATTATCAAATGTCGTGCAATTCTTAGTCAAATATGTAAGATTCAAGACTTTCAACATACAAAATGTGAAACTACAAACAAAAGAAAACCTGAACATTGTCAATCCATCATCCAAAGCATAGTCACAAATATTCGACAACCATAAGATGTCCATATATTTTCCAAATTTTCCTACTCTAGCATTCTATCAATGCGAGATTCTACCCCGTCATCTTGGCCCGCAATGTTATCTTCAATGCTGTGATGTGACTTGACCAACATTGCGTCATCCCCACCATGATCACCATCACCAGCAGTATCATCTTCACTCTCTGAGAAGACCGGCTCAAGTTAGGAGGCTCTTCATCTTCGCTCAAGTCCAAATGGAGGCCTCGGGCATCCATAAACGCAACATGGTGGGAATGAGTTCGGGTCAACATATCGTACTTCTCGATCATGTCTGCACGATGCAGTCGAAGTACTTGAATAACCGAGCCTTCCAACCACTGCTTGTACCTGTCATTCAATATTGATCAATGAATTTCTATATTGTAATTATTGACGTCAAAAAATTAAACTATTTATCACTTATAGGAGCTAGATGACTCGTCCATTCCTTCTTCCATTTCACGAGCCCTCTTTGTAATCTTAGCTTTAGGAACGGGTATTGAACGGAAGCACCACTTGCCGCTAAAGTCTTGATGGAGCCTTTTATCTTGGAACCAACTCTTGTCATAGTATTCCATCTACAGAGCTTTATCCTTATGAATTACACCCGTATTCTTTAGCATGGCGGTTATCAAACCACCACAAGGAAGATCTTTCTTCTTCATCTTAGCGGCCTTCAACATGTACGAGATGATGGAAAAGCCGGGGTTTATCTTTCTACCCTCCATGATGTAGTAAAAACATTATGAGATTAGTAATAGTTGGCTCGCAAGTCTGGTCACCCGTGGGGAAAACATTAAGGAATAT
>JAULKJ010292680.1:0-12168 GCA_032355405.1 Rubia balearica | reverse complement strand
GATCACACTACCTCATTAAAAACCCCAGTGGGAAAAAGAGTATAGTGTTCTTCATGACGTCTTCAGTTAATTGACAAGTTTGAATAATTAATCAAGCCCTAGCAGACTTATTCTTGAATTCTTCATCATGAAGTTGATTCATCACAGAATTCAATGCCGCATCCCTAAATTTTGTTCTTGACCTTTTCATCAATCTAGCCATGATATTTAGAGGATTCCGAACATAACCCTTAAATTTTTTATCAAGTTTTGGAATGTCTTCATTTATGGTGGTAGTCGTTTTGTCATCTTCATCACATACCATAGTTTCGTACTTCGTAGATCCGTCAATGAACCTACCCAAACTTTTCCCAGTATTGCAACAATGACTTCGTCTGGTAGGGATTCGAATGGTTCGCTATACTTATTTTCTTAGTGGAAATTTTTGGATAAAGATGAGGGTGAACATAGTGGGAATAGAGATGATTTCCGCGGAGTTGAGTTTAAATTGTTGGTTGTAATAAGTAAATATATATATAATGAATTGGAATGATGGTTCAACGGGTTTTTCACATTCCACCTAGAAAAATTAAACACAACCCTTGGAAACTATACTCATTGACTATAAATTTGTATGGAACCGATTTTTTCAAATTTCAACACAATTCTTTCTACTTCTGGTCTCGCAAACCTAATTTTACTTTTGATCTGATATTGAAAATATCTAATAGGATGGAGGTAAATATTAATCCCCATGTTTATTTTTGTTATATGGTGGTTTATTATTAACCGTCGTAAATAATATACTAGTAGACGGTGATTTGAGTTAAAATATTATTTACTGGTATTAAATAACCATGCAATGATTGGGTTTCCTCTCAAACCTATGTTCAGATATCAGAACATAGAAATGACGGTGGTTTCAAAAATATCACGTAACTACGCCGTTAATGGCTAATCCTGCACTAGTGATTATTTTAAACTTATTGAATATTTAGTACTTCATTTTATTAATAATGGCACTTTTTTATTTTTTGTTGTTTTTTATATTGATTTAATATATATATATATAAGTCTATGTTAACAGGTAGTATGTATTAGGTTCTGCAAACCTAAACATATAGAAATTGTTACATTGATTGAACTATTTGCTTATTAGGATACTCAATTTTTTTATATTGACACACAATATCTTTTTGACAAGATTATTTCAATTCTATCTATTGATTCTATTTTTATCCTAAATTCGATATCATTCTGTTAAGGAATATATTTTGTGAATATTACTTCTTGTATAGATTAGAATCTTTTTTTTTGTGACTTTGTACAGGTCGTTTGGTTGGCCTATAAATTATAACCCCGGTGATGAATATATACATAAGTTCATATTTTACATGGTATGAGAACCTAAAATAATAAAGCATTTAAAACTCTAAAACCATAAATTTGTGCCAATCTCCTCCACCCTTGCTCGTCGCCATAGCTCGCCTCTGGGGATACAACGCCATCACTGATCATCTATCGCTGCTATCTGTTGCTACTGATACGTTTTTTGTTTCCTGCTGCTATTTTTTGTTATAGCTCGATTATCGCCACCCGTTGCTCATTGCATTCAACTCCCGCAGCACCCATGTTAACTTTTATCTCCGATGCCAAAGTTGCTCACATCGCCATTGAAGCCAAGAAGGTGCATGATGCCGGTGTCACGGATTCCGTTGCTGCCTCACTGAACAAGTTGCAACTGTGGTCATCCACAGTCGTCGCCGCCTACTGGTTGTCTGATAAACTCTCCATACAATATCCACCATTCTTATCATCCTAGCCATGTGATAGGTTATGTGATCCTTAAAGGGAATAATTACTGAGAGTGGACAACTGTTATTCATAGTGCTCTACGTGCCAAGAAGAAACATGGATTTGTTGATAGAACTATTACCTAACCACCAATTGATAATCCTGACTATGAATGTTGGCCCAGAGTTAATAATATAATTGTTATTTAGATAGTTCATACTAATGATCCATCTGTTTGATCCTTGGTTAGTTGCTTTGACACTGCTAAACAATTGTGGGATGATCTCGCTTTAGACATTCTAGGTAGGCAATAGACCAAAATACTACGATGCATGGAGATATCATCAATTGCTGTCAGAATGATCATTTGATCACCATATACTATGAAAAACTCAATAACTTGTATCATGAGTTAAATTCTCAAGTACCTTCTTGGGTTTATTTATGTAAAACTTGTACACAAGTGTGTCTCTTAAATGCCGCCTCCTTAGCTTTCAATGATCATGAGACTAACATGTTTTTATCAATTTCTCCTCTATTTGGATGAAGGTTACAAGACCATGTGATCCAATGTTATGGCCTAAGAACCATTGCAGCCACTTGATTAAATCTACACTCTTGCAATTCAGGAGAAAACTCACAAATCCGTTGTTTAGTCTCGTGAAGGTCCACATAATTTCATGGAATTTTTTGTTCGTCAACCACTGCCTTCTGGATAATCTCCTGGAGTCACCACTGTAGCTGATCGTAAGAAACTGACATGCTCTCATTGCAATCACAAGGGCCACGACAAAGCCAGATGTTTCAAGATCGTATAGGGTACACGGAATGGTTCACTGAGATGAGGACTGGAGCATCACCGGGAGAAGCCAAATCAAAGGCGTCCCCAATCATGTTAACTTCTTGTGCTACTCCTGGACGTTTCTAGTCCACTGCCCCATTCATCGATTAGGCCACCACGGTGCCTTCGGGTTTTTCCCTGCTTTATTGGATGATCAACATAGTAAGGTCTTGAATCTTTTTAATCAATTAAAACATCCCTCTGACTATGCGTCAAGTAAGCTCATTTTACCTTGGATTCTTAACTCCTGAGCCTCTTTTCTCATGACCGGTGTCAGGGATTCTCTTACTGATATTACTACTACTACCAACTTGATTAATGTGGTTTTACCTGATGCTTTTGTGTTATCTTCTAGGCAATATGGAACTTTGCATTTTGGAGATATCGTTCTCTCTCATTTATTTTATATACCTGCACTTCGTTGCAGTTTATTATCTTGTTATAGACTGCTTTCTGCATTGCAATGTCTAGCTCTGCTTACTAAAAATGTTTGCATAACAAATAATATCATTTCAAAGACAATGATTGGCGTGGGTGAACATCATGGGGAGTTTATTGGCTTCGTCCGTTTGAGGATCAGGTTCGTCCGCTACCACTTGGGAATTGAGTTTGATAGCCAGCCTTTGAAACCGGGTTCGATAGCCACTACTTTTTATGTTTCTTCATTTGATTTATGGCATCAGTGTTTTGGACATCCATCTTCAGCATTGTTGTCTTCCATTCCTACTCTTTGTTTTAATACCAATGATATTGTTGATCCCTGGTTCATGTCCCATAGACCAAAGCAGACTAGACATTGTTTTGCTTTGAGCTCTTCGAAAACCAGTACTTTATTTTAATTGATACACTATGAAGTTTGGGGCATTATGTCTCACCATCTACTGGTGGAGCATTTTATTTTTAAACTATTTTTGATGATTTTTCACGAGCAGTTTGGGTTCATTTGAATGTTTAATGTTTAGATGTATCTTCTAGATTTAAAGAATTTTGTGCTTTAGTTAGGACTTAGTACAGTCGCTCTGTTCAGAGGGTCCAGGCTGATAACGGGACCGATTTTCGGCCATTATGATCTTATTTTGCTGAATCTAGTAAATTGTTTGAGACCTCTTGTGCTAACACACCATGGAAGAATGGCTATTTTGAGCATAAGCAACGACATATTCTCAATCACTCGAGCTCTAAAATTTTAAGCCAATCTGCCTATTGAATTTTAAAGTGAATATATGCTCACTGCCACATTTTTTATCAACCAAATACCAACTTCTCTGATTGATGGTCATGCGCCTTTTGAGGTGCTTCATGGTCATGCACTCAATTACCGCATTCTTCTTGTTTTGGTTGCCTGTGCTTTGCATTCCCAGATTTCATGAAAATTTTGCTTCCAGAAATTGCAAATGCGTTTTTCTTGGATATTCCGCGGGGAAGGTAGGGTATCACTAGTATAACCTGGAATCACGTATTTTCTTTGATACTCATGATATTAATTTTTATGAAGACTGGTTTCCATTTTTCAAGCCATCTGCTGCACTAGTTAGCTCATCTGTCGATATATCCCTACCTACGTACAAAGACTCGCGGGTACAGATTGTATCACCTCCCATACGAGCCGTGTCACCTCCTGTACGGACCGCAATAGACCATGTCACCTCCCGTACGAATCATTTCATCTCCGCCACCTTTTACATCGACTCCGATATGGTGCGTGTCTGTGTCACCTCTGATATGGATCGTGTCACCTCCACAACAACCCGTGTCACCTTAGACTTCTGCATCAACTCCACTCAAACCAGCTTCGTTTGTGTCCACATCTTCTGATCTGGCTTCTGGTTCCTCATCTTCTGAGCTTATTGTTCTCCATAGTACTCATGATCAAAGACTTACATATTATCTCAATGACTATGTATACTCTATTACATATGCTAACCCCCCTTCACTGCTTTGTTCACCTCATCTTCATCACTAACTTCAATTGTTCTTTATCCTTTAACTTATTTTGTAACTTACAATAATTTTTCAGTATTGCATTCTAGATTTTTGGGTGCAGTAAGTTCTAGTGAATATCCTACCACTATTATAAAGCTTCAAAGCATGCTCATTGGTGTGGTGCAATAGCAGATGAGCTCAAGGCTCTTGAGCGTAATTAGACTTGGACCATGGCTCCCCTTTCTCCGACCAAGCTCGCTTGGTGGTTCTTGGGAATCGCAGATTGAAGGCACCAATTTTATAAAAACCTTTGCTCATGTTGCCAAGATGACCTTGGTTCAGATTTTTTTTATTTGTCACAGTTATTCATGGTTGGGAACTACATCAGATGGACATTTATAATGTCTTTCTGCATGGTGATCTTGATGAATAAGTCTTCATGCAGCCACCCCGGGTTATTTAGCGCATTTCATGCTCGTTTGGATACTTCACAAATCCCTCTATGGTTTATACTGCTCCTCAGAGTTTTTTTTTGCAAAATTGGTCGCTGCTCTTTGCATATTTGGATTCGTTCAGTGTAAGGTTGATTACTCCCTCTTCTCTTACATAAATGGTTCAGTCTCTTTACATGTTCTTACTTACGTGGATGATTAGGTGAGTTTTGGAAGTTCTTTATTACTTCAAGTCATACTTGAGCTCTTGTTTTCACATGAAGAATCTTGGTGTTCTCATGTATTTCTTGGGGATTGAGATGGCTAGGCAAATGGATGGGATATGTCTTTCTTGAAGGAAATATACCGTTGATATTCTGTTAGGTGTTGGTTTATTGGCCGCTAAACCGGCCAATTTTCTGATGGAGCAACCACATGATTTGGCCATGTGGAGAGGCTGCTAACTAGTATCATCATCTTGTTGGTAGGCTTTTTTATCTCACTATTACTCAACCATAGCTTAGTTATACTTTTTATACGCTTGCTCATTTCATGCCTTCTCCTTGTGTTCCTGATTGGCATGATGTTTTGTGCATGTTACACTACTTGAATAGTCATCATGGTCAAGGTCTTTTTCTCACTTCTCGTAGTTCGTTACAGTTAACTTCTTACTGTGATTCTGATTGGGTAGCGTGTCCCATTTATCGTCATTCCTTTTTGGGTTATTTTGAGATGCTCGGTGATTCTCTTATTTCATGGAAAATGAAGACACAACAAACCGTTTCTTGTTCTTTTCTTGAGGCCGAATATCGTCATATGGTAGTGGTCTGCTGTGAGTTGTTATGGATCAAATCTTTTCTTCAGTCACTGGGAGTTGATCATTTGTTGCCTATGCATCTTTTAGGCAGACTACTTTCATATTGTAGAAAATCCTGTTTTTCATAAACGTGTGAAACACATCCAGGTGGATTTAAATTTCATTTGTGATCTTGTGTAAACCGGTGAGCTTGTTATACATCATATTCGTACAATTGATCAACTAGCATTTTTTAACCTAAACTCTTGGTAGAAGTCAGTTTCATAATTTACTTGGCAAGTTGAGCATTCTGGATCATCAAGCTATTAAGGAATATTTTGTGAATGCTACTTCTTAAATAGATTGGAATCATTTTCCTTTTGTGACTTTCTACAGGTCCTTTGTTTTGCTTATAAAGTGTAGCCCTGATGGTGAATACATGCATTAATCATATTTTACATTTACGTCATACCATGTTTGCACAATCCAACATCAAACAGAATATCAAGTATATATTTCCTTTAAGAAACATATGATCTTGTCATCTAGCAATCTCAATCCCTAAGAAATACTTGAGAACACCGAGATCCTTCATGTGAAAACAAGAGCTCAAATATAACTTGAACTTGGACAAAAGAGACGAAGAACTTCCAACAATCACCATACCATCCACATAAACAAGAGCATGCAAAGAGACTGAACAACATATGTAAGAGAAGAGGGAGTAATCAGCCTTGCTATGCACGAAGCCAAATACACGAAGAGTTGTGGCTAATTTTGCAAACCAATTCTGAGAAGCTTGGTGTGAACTGTAGAGGATTTTTGAAGTCTGAAAATGAGCCCGAAGGCGCGAAATAACCTTGGGGTGGCCCCATACTGTTTGCCCACGCCAATCACTGTCCTCGAAATAATTTTTGTAACATGCAACAACAAAAAATCAGTCTGCAGGGCTAGACATTGTAATGCAGAAAGTAGTTTGGAACAAGATAATAAATTGCAACAAAGTGCGGTATAAAGTACACGAGAGAGAACGATATCTCCAAAAAGTAAATTTCTATAATGTACAGCAGATTAAATAGAACCTCCAGATAAAACCATATCAATCAAGTTGTTAGTAGTAGTAATATCATTAAGAGAATCCATGTCACTTGTCATGTGAAAAGTGGCTCCACAGTTGCTGGTGATGCTTCTGCCCTCATCTCGATGAACTATTATGGGTAACCTATGATCTTGAAAACAATTTTCTTTTTCTTGGCCCTTGCGATTGCAATGAGAACATGTCAAATTCTTATGATCAGCTGCAGTGGTGACTCCTGGAGATAATCCTGAAGGCAGTGGTCGATGAGAAAAAATGACATAGAATCAGGTGGACCTTCACGCAACCGAACAACGGATTTGTGAGTCTCTTTTTGGATTACAATTGTGTAGATTTAACTAAGTGGCTGCTGCAGTGGTGACTCCAGGAGAGGATTCCAAAGACAGTGGTTGACGACCAAAAAATGCCATGGTATCAGGTGGACCTTCACACGACCAAACAACGGATTTATGAGCCCCCTCCTAAATTGCAAGAGTGTAGATTCAACCAAGTGGCTACAACATTTCTTGGGCCTGACATTAGATCGCGAGTGTTGTAGCCTTCATCCGATCTGAGGAGAAATTGATAACCATGTCATTCTCATGATCGATGACAGCTAAGGAAGCGATATTGAAGAGACATAGTTATTTACAAGCTTCATAGATACAAACCTGATGATGTACATGATAATATAACTCATCACATAACTTATTGATTTTTTCCTAGTACACATTGATGGAATGACCATTCTGGTGGCAATTGATGATATCGTCACGCATCACAGAATTTTTGGTATATTTCCAACTAAGAATTTTTCAGCGAGATCATCCCATAAATGTTTAGCAGTGTCAAAGTAACTAACTAAGGATCGAACAGACGAATCATTAGTCTGAATGATCTAACTAACCAGTATATCATTAACTTTGGGTCAGCCTTCATAGTTAGGATCATCAACTGGTGGACGTAAAGCACTACATAAGTAGTTGTCCATTCTCTGATATTATCTCCTTAAAGGATCCACGGACTTATCACAAGTCCATAATGATCGGAAGGGTAGAGATAGTACAGAGAGTTTGTCAGGTGAGCAGTATGCGGTGGCGGTGACGATAGAAAACCAGCATGTAGTTGCACATAGTTGAGAAAGGTTGCAAAGACGTCGTGGACAGTGGCATCACGCGCTACCTTGGCTTCAGCAGTGATGCAAGCAGCTTCAACGTTGGAGTCGAAAGCCAACATGTATTTGCGGTGGCAAAATGCGGCAGGTAGCAGGTGGCGGCGTGAGATCGGTGACGATCGAGCTTTGGTGGTGGACAATAGCGGGCAGTAGAAGGCGCATCGGTGGCAGTAGCGGACGATCGGTGGTGGCATCGTATCTCCGGAGGTGTGCTGCGGTAAAGGAGGTCGTCGCAAATTTAGGGTTTTTTTTAGTTTTAAAGGTTTTGAGATTTTATACTTTGATACCATGATAATTAAGTGAAAATCATATCCTTGGGTTGAGCGTAGGCATTGACTTATCCCATTTCATATATAATAAATGTAAGTGACACTACAACACAAAAGCCGCATTTGGACGCTAAAAAGTGTCTTAATATGTCTCTATTGGGACGCTTCCATTCATATGACGTTTCTAAAACACCCCCTTATCGTGAGTCCTTATAGATTTTGGGTTGCTATATTAAGCAACTTCATAGACAAGATAAGAGTTGTTTTTATGTGTTCCATTGTATTAGGTCACTTTTTGATGTCCTAATTACATATGTATTGGGAAGTTTAGTTTATAAGCATCCTAATATACATCTATTAGGACACTTATTAATGTCTCAATAGTTAGGATTGTATCGCTTTGTAATGTCTTAATTATATATATTGGGACACTTTTAACATGTGTCACACAATATTAGGACGTTCAATTTTATAAGATTCCTAATATACCTTTGTTAAGATGTTTCTTATGAAAGTATCTCTATATACGTGTCTTAATAGGACACTTCTAAAAGTGTTCCTTTTATTGTAGTGTGAAAAATTAAGGTTGTCATTATGTCAATCAGAGGCGGAGCCAGTACTCTGGCGTGGGTGGCCATTGCCACCCACTTTTTTTATAGATTAGGTTTTGGAAATATTTAGAGTTTTGCCCCACTACTTTTTTTCAAAAATTACATAAAACACCCACAAAATTTGTACATTTTACAAATAAATCCATATTTAATGTATGCAATTAAATGGAAAAAAATTTAGGCATAAATCGCCCAAATCACTCTGATAATCGTGGCTATGCCATTAATGTCAATAACAGTTGAGTGAAGAGTTAATTGACCAGTAAAGATGATAATTAGATGCAAAATACTAAAATGTGGAAACCATGAACGTACAAGTCAAGTCATATCGCAAACAACGCTAATTGAAATGGATTTATAGGAAATAAAACTCGATGTGCCTCTATTTCTTTGAGGGACTCACATTTATAAAATTATTTTCAGGTTATATTACAAACATAAATGTTCAAATACAGTAGAATATTATTTTATTTTTAAATAGGTTTTCTTTTTCTGAAACGAGTTATAAATACCGAGTAGAGACACCTGAAGTAATGATTAGTTTTGATGTGTGAACCAAGGTGTGTAGTAGTAGCATATATAGGGAGGTGGTGGTGGTGGTGGTCTGCACTGCTTTAAAATGAAACTGTGTGGTCGGAATCAGCAAGTCTAGCAAGCGAGCTAACTCCGTTTGGAATCCTATGGCTATTGCTATGCATGCATGCAATATACTCCCTCTTATCCTTTAATATTGGCACCAAACTAATGAGCACATTTTTTTAAAAGTAAAATATGTGGAGTAGATTGTTTTGGGAGAATAAAAAGTAAATTGAGTAGATGAAATTAATTTTAATTTTATCAAAAAAGAAATGTGTCAATATAAAAAGATTAAATAAAAAAGAAAAGTGTGTCAATATTTAGAGACGGAGAAATATGCGCTTGGAAAATGGAATGAATCGTTAGCAAAAGACTTTCATGTGCTGGATCAGACACACCAAAACGCTTCTCCCTCATCATTGGTGGACACTTTCTCCTTTTCTTGCAATCAAATGTATGACCATAACATCACACACAGAATGCCAGAAGGACAAAACTACAAGTGGGAAACAAAACAATTAATGGAGCTTGTAAGGTGGGAGGATCAGTAGTGTCATTAGGATTAAAAATAAAATTAAACTTGTATCGATTCCTTCGTCTTCTTCTTTTTTGAAAAACTTGTGTCAGATTCTTAGTTTGGAGATTGTGACACTTCCTTGCCTATAATTACTACACCATCGATTTCAATTCAAAATGAACACTACATTTTTCTTATTACTGATCCAATCATGCTCACTACAATCTAGTTCAGTCTGATTCAGTACAATTTAGTTTGGTTTAATTGAATCCAGTTTAGTCTAGTTCAATTCAAAATAGTTTAATTTAGTTTAGTTTGGTCAAACTTCTTTCATTCCAATCAAATTTAGTTCAACATATTTAATTTGTTTCAGTTCTATCCAATATTTTTCCTTTTGGTCCAGTTTAGTCAAACTCCGTCCAGTCCACTTCATTCCAGTTCAGTTCAGTTCAATCCAGTTAAAATTTGTGTAGTTTAGATAAATTCCATGTCTTTTCCAACTTGATATACCTTTTAAAGATAATATAAGTTAGTTCAGCAAATAAGTTATCTTCAACATAAACAAGTTTAGTTTAGTGAGTTTACTTCGATTCGATCATGTTAAGTCCAGTTCCGTTTGATTTTGTCTAATTCAGATTAATTAAGATCGGTCTTATTCAATCCAATTCAGTTTGTTCCACTTCCGTTCAACCTACTTCAATCTGATCAAACTCCTCTCAGTTTGGTTTAGTTCAGTCCAACTCATTCCAGTTTGATCAAGTTTTGTGTTTATCTCAGCTTGCTTTCAATTCAATTATTTTCAAAAAATAATTTTAATTATCAAAAGTAAGTTTAATTCAATCAAAATAAATTGAATTTAAAGAAAATAAGTTATTTCTATAAAAGTAATTCCAACTATTCTCTTCGTCTCACCTCTATTTGCACTCTTACTTTTTTGACATTATTCTCTTATAAAGTTCGACTATATTTTTGAATAGATGTATGAACAACAATATTATCGTATTTGATATTGTTTGATTAATCGTAACAAGTAGTTTCTAAATATCAACTTTTTTATTTCCCGTTATAATACATAGAGAAACAAATTAGCGGTTAAATATATTTTTTAAACTGTATAATAGTGATTGTTGTCAGGGGCGGATTTAGTGGGGGACGGGGTGGTGCTCCGGCACCACCTCAACTTCGATATATAAGAAGCTAGATTCAAATATTTTCTCTTAAACACAGGTCAAATTTTTTAGAGATTTTTTTTTACAGAAAATCCCAAATACTGCCTTCTAATTTAGAGTTGAAAATTAGAGCATATTGTATCTGAAAATTTAAATTTTGGATTGAAGGAAGAATTAGTGTACAGGCTCCAGATGTAGGCTTGAGGAGGACGACAAAGTGACAGCTTCATTCTATATTAATTAAAGCATATTCTATTGAGTATAAAATAAAGCCAAAGTTTTGGGGAAAAACAGTTGTTAAATTAAAACTATAGAAAGGTTAAAAAATTTAATTAAAATATTAAAAATTTATTAGACAACGTTCAATGTTATAATTTTATGATCAGATTAATCCAACCTAAAAATTTTATATTTTTTTATAAAAAATTCCAGTTTAAATATTCATTTTTCCATAACTTATGAAAAGATCATCTAGATGTACGGTTCCATAAATAAAAGAATATTCTATATTATATGATGGCAAAGTCTTGGAAAGACCGTCTTTCCATAGGCATATGAAAAGACGGAGTTGAATTTGAATTATAGAAAGGTAAAAGGTTTTAGTTGCAATATTAAAAATTTATTATGCAATATGTAAGAGTGATAGGTTTATGACCCGATTAATACAACCCAAAAATTTTATTTTGAATTCTTCAAATTTACAATTTAAACCTTGGTTTTTCCATAATTTATGGAAATACCGTCTTTCAAGAGACGAACCCTTATATTTTTCTTTATGAAAATATTTTTCCATGGACATTGGAGATGATGTAGAAATTGGGTGAAATGCAGGGATCAAAATTTCTTTTGGTCATTCAGCTGAATTTAGTCGGGAAAGGCATTCATGAGCAAAGGAAAATACTCGCGCATTTGAATTCCATCTCTACGTGCAACACAGTCTGAATCTCGCATTGGTCACAATACCATGTAAAATGAAAGAAATTGTAGAAAATGATTTAACAAGTATTTAAAGA
>JAULKJ010292671.1:0-12168 GCA_032355405.1 Rubia balearica | reverse complement strand
TATTTGAATAGGTATATGAACATAAATATTATCATATGAGATATTGTTAGATTAGTCGTAACATGTAATTTCTAAATATTAATTTTTTATGCGACGTTATTGTCCTTAGATACACATATTTATAATCAAACATGTTTCTTGGAGATCGTGAATTTTTTTTGTACACATTCTCATGAGACGGAGGGAGTATTTGAAATTTTATCAGTTAAGGAAATGTTGAAGAGTTAATTTACTAAACTCCCACACGAGTATGCAACGTGTACTAATTGACTATTATTTCCTCTTCTTTTCTTGCTTCTCAAATAATAATAGTAGTAGTACTACCTCTGTCCCAGCCTAAATAACAGGGCAATCATTATCACGTTGTTCAAGAAACATATTTGACCGTTAATATTTTCACTTACGTATAATTTCGGTAAATAAAAATTTGGTATTTAGAAACTACTTGTTACGACGAATTGAGCAATACCACATATGGTAATATTGTTGCTCATATATCTATTCAAATATGAGACCAAATTTTGATTGAGAATATTATCTGAAAAATAACTATGCTATTTAGCACAGAGGGAATAATAGTAATTGTAATTGCAATTGCAATTGCAATAGTAATTGTAATAGAGTGAATGCTACTTAATTAAATATTTTTAAGTTCTTAAAATTTAGGAAATTCCGGTTGAACTGACCGTACAAGTTTGATGAAATAACTAAAATTAAAGTCATGAAACATGTGCTCTTCTTTTGGTTTTAGTTTTGGTCATTTTTTTGTTTGTTTGAAAATATTAGTTTTGGAATTGTGCAATAATAAGGGATAGAAGATAGTGATCCAAATAAAAAATCATGTTCAAGCATCCAATTTTGACTCCATGGTATTAAATTAAAGTCCAACTCAGTCTGCGTTTTATAACAACAACGATAGGTCCACACCTTGGTCCATACTATTAGCATGCCCCAGCACTGAAGGCTATAGAAATTGTTCTTTTCTAATATTATTATTCTGAGGACAAACCTTATTATCTGAAAATTAAGTATGGCTAGCTAAAAACGGCTGTTGGAAGGCCTAAATGGACATGCAATTTTGTAAGAAAATTCAAGAGCAAAATTTTCTTAATCCAACCAATGGAAAATAAGTAAATTGATTAGTACTAGGGTTGGCATCTCAATTACGTACCTTATGTACAAATGCTATGAGTAGTGCATTCACATTCCAGGGGAATGTATAAATAATCCTATTAAACTTTGAAAATGTATAAATGACGCTGCAAAATTTCAAAGTGCTAAACTAGCCTCAACATTATGAGAAATGGTGCAGATATACCCAAATTTCACTATACCGGTGTTGACTAAAGAAATTCAGACATTGACCTAATTTGAAAAGACAAAATACCCCTAACTTTAAAACTAAAAATCAAATTACTATTATAACCCTAGGCTTCTTCCTCTTCAAATACCATAAACCACTGCCACCACTTTCTAGCACCACCACACCTCTTCCTCCCCCCTCCACCGCTCAACACCCAAGCCTAACTCCGCCGCCAAGAAACCCTACCATGTGTCGTCCTCCTTCGCCCAACATCCTTCGCCGGCTAGAAACCCTAGCCCTAGTCGCCCTCCTCTGCCTAGCACCCTGCGCCGCCCAAAAAACCCTAGCATTCATCGCCCTCCTCCGCCCAGCATCCTACCCAATACCATCGCACTGTATCCGAATCGGAACCCTAACCTAAGCTTTCATACAACACCTCCTCCTTTTTTATCGCCCCGTCGTGGTGGAGCTCTCAGTGCGAATATGACCACTAAGAACGGCTCGATTAGCAACCCATTTCCCCTCCACATTATATGTTTTCGATATAGACAAGAATGGCTAATTTCTTTGAACGGGGTGAGGAGGCAAGTTGGGTGACGGGGGTGGTGGTGGCCTGGTGGGCAGAGTTGGCTAGTGGGTAAGGTAAGGAGGATGGCTGGGTGGCAGTGGTGGGCGAAGCTGGATGGTGGGCAGGGTGAGGAGGTGTGTTACATTGGGAGATGACAGGGTTATTAATGGCGGGTGGCGGTGGTTCTAGGCATGCGGAGGGCGTGAGAAAGATGGTATTGTTGAGGGAGTGGGGAAGATGACAGGGTTATTAATGCCTTTTCTGATTTTATTTTTTTGAATTTTTTAACTCAAGGATATAAAGGTCATTTAACCTATTTCCGGCCAATTTGGTCTTTGACATTTTGGTCAACGAAATTCAGGATTAGATTTGCACTTTCAGATTTTACAAGGTTATATTTGCATTTTCAAACAAAACATAGCTTTAAAAACGCACTTTTCTCTATTATAAAAGAGGGGTATTTTTTATCAACAAATAGAGGTATATAAACAAATGATACATTTAATTTAAATTTAATTATTTAAAAAAATAAAATATGCATAAATTTTAAAAATATTATCCATTAAAATTATTTTTAATTTTTGAAAATAACACTTACTAGCCTAAAAATATTTTTTATCCTAGTTTGCTACAATACTTGGGCAAAATTTTGGAAAAAAACCATCTTTCCGTAAGCATATGAAAAGATTGGGTTGAATTAGAATTATAAAAAGGTAGTAAAAGATTTTAGTTGCAATATTAAAATTTTATTATGCAACATATAGAATCTGAAAATTTATCTTAATTTCTTCTAAATTGCTGTTTAAGTTTTAATTTTTTCATAACTTATGAAAAGACCGTATTCTTAGCGATGGGACTCTAATACTTATTCTAATTTCACTTCCTACCGAAAATTCAAACTCCCAAATTTCTCGCAAGTGTGATTACATTGGAGCTGCGAATTTCTACAGCTAAGATGCTACACAGAATATCATAAAATATCTTCTTAACAGGTGCTACACAGTTGCATCTCTTGTTTTAAAATGATTTAATTTGAGACCAACTTGATAGTGCAATAGATTTAAATCTGATTGACGGAGTAAACTAATTGCACCGTTTAAATTGTCACTGGATCCAATCACTAACGCTGTTATATATATTTTTTAAAAAAATCAACAACCTACAATCTTTAATTAAATAAATATTATCAGATACATATAATATTTTGAAACTAAAATGTTTAAAAAGTGTCTAGCTAGCCAAATGTCGATGGTATTGGTGCGCCACTAACTGGCACAAAGAGGTGGAATGAAATATTAATTAATTGTCGTTTCTTCCAAGGCTCCAATATATTTATATAAACAGCCTCCATTGTTGAATTGGGGATTAATCAATTCATTTTTGAACCCGAAAGTCACCTTTGACACCTTCAAATGGGATATCATACATCAGATTACAAGTATACTTATATATTTTGTGACCCAAAAATAAATAAAATCCAAGCCATAGTAAATACTTTAATCAAGAGTATGACACCATATTAATAGAGTTTGACACATCTGTTTGAGACTGTATATTTGATGTTTTCACTCAACTATTTTTCCATATTGTTGCTATTTGAAAATTCAATGCTTTTAGTGATGCTAGCGGTGATTGCTATTTTTTTCTTTGGTTTGAAAGATTAAATACCTATACGTGCTGGAAACGGTTCAACAACAATTACACTAAATGAAATCAGTACTCAATATAAGCATCTATTATATTATAATTGAACTGTATGCCAATTATACTAATTGTTATGTTTGTGTTTCAATAAAAATCTATAATAATGTCGTCGAAAATATTAACTAAATATCAACACAAATCACTCATCTAGAGAAGTGCATCCCAACCCACACATTTACAACACTATTTTACAGATGAAATTTTTATTAGATTAATTAGATTGCAAATATAATTCAGATCTAAATAATTAAAGTAGATCCTATGTTTTCTGGCGTGCTTTGCATAAAAGAATTGCCGCGAAATGTTAATCTTCCACTATGTATGAAAATATAGATACGTAACAAAATGGCTGAAGAGATTAAAAGATGAAATAAATAAAATGTAACTCTAATAAAAACATGTCAGAATAAAATTTTAACATGCGACAAACAGATGAAGTATATTGATAATTGGAATCGTCAAGATTTAACACTCATTTGGCATGTGGGTGCTGAATCTTTATCGAGATTTAGTTTGTCAGTTAACAACGTTATTTTAGGGCTAGTACTAGTCAACTATGACTAGCTTTACCAAAAATTTGCATAGTAATTCATAGGTGAGATTTCTTTAACGTTATTTTCGTTGGTTAAGGGTTGCCAAAATGGCAACCAATCATATTAATCGAAATCTAAAAACTTCCTCCATCTTAATAGTGTTTATCAATTTAATTTATTTCATTCTAAATTACACACATTTATCAGAGAAAAAAATTACTTCTTTTTTTAAAAAAAAAATCAGCAAACTGGGAGGGGTTTTTATTTAAGGTTCCCCAAACCTAAAAAAACAAAGTGAAAGTTGTGATTACAAATAGAGGAATCAAACTAATCCTGATCTTCCTATCCGAACATCATAAACTCGAAGCAAAAGTTTCCTTTGATGATGGTTTAAAAACAGGTTTAAATGGTGTTTCCGTAAAAGATGTATCCACCCCCTATGTTAATATCATTAAAACGGCCGGACCATTTAAAAGTATGCTTGAAACCTTGAAGCCGAGCTAATGTTTCAGTGTATAATATGAGAAAATAAGATATTGTTTTGTTGTGATGGATCTCAATCTTTGTAAGCTCGCAGCAGCTTTCGATGATTTCCTGATATTGCAGCTGCAAAAAAGATATATTCTGAATCAGTAGCATCCAATTCTAGAGTTAATGCGAATAGAAGGAGTGTTGCACTTATCTAAGTAGAGCAAACCTTTTGTCTTTCGATCTAGGTCATTAAAGCTTAGAATACAGAAGAAAGTTGATTTAAAGCCACTTTGGAGAGATGGTCAACAACCATATTTCCATGTCTTAAAGTGTGAGAAAAATTGATATGCCTACTCTCAGAGTGCAGCTCAGAGACTAGATGAAATAGGCTCCAAGGGGTTGTGAGTGGAAATTGAATACAATCTAGGGCATTCTTACTGTCTGATTCTATGGTGAATAATATCAAATTCAATTTTCTTGCTAGCTAAAGACCATATCTTATGGCTTGGATTTCTGACTGTAGGCTGGATTGAGTGAGGAGTGTCTTAACATAGGCCTGAATGAATAAGCCATTTTCATTCCTAATTATCACCCTTATTCCAGCTTTCCCTGTTGAGTTTGACCAAAAGGCATCCACATTAACTTTTAGATTAGTTACAGGTATTTGCCATTTAACTAATTTGATTTTAGGCTTTGGTGGAGGCTTAGGTCTGGGAATCAAGCCAAGGTTAAACCAATGTAAATCATCCATATTTTTACTGGAGGTTTTATAGATATAGAAAGCTAGGAAAATATCTTGTTTAATCGTCTGAATCAACACTGAGGGGATTGGATTCAGATTTTCAAACAAGATGATGTTCCTTGCTTTCCATAACTGCCACCAAATATGTGAAGGAATTAATCTAATAAGCTTAGTGTGTATTTGACTATGGCCAGAGGTAGTCCAAAAGAAAGTTAACCTATCCCGAATGGTATCAAAGTAGGGTATTTCTAGATTTAAAATATCACTGAAATGATTCCATAGGGTATTTGCTAAGTGACAGTCATTAAAAAAGTGGGAGATAGTATCAGAATTTCTACAACATGGACACTTAGAAGCAATGCTAATTTTAGAAAACATTATGATATCATCAAAAGGTAATATGGCATTTGCTAATTTCCACATGAATATGGAGTTTTTTTTTTGGGAAGCTTTTGGTGCCAAACCTGATTTAGAGCTCTGAGTGGTCTTCTCCTTGTTGCTAAAGTTTCATATGCAGTTTTGAAGGAGAAGTTTCCATTAACTACTGCAGTCCATATCAATGAGGATAGATTTTAGCAACCTGCAACAAAGAAAAAATGTTAGTAGGGAGAGAGTGAAGTGAAGAGAGATACTGATGCTTTTGATTAATGAACTCCGCAATAGAAACTGAGGTGTTTATGTCCAGATTATGGTCACTACAAAAATCTTGTAAGGGTCTAAATCCAGTCCAGTTGGATGTGAAAGCATTAGCTAATCCTGAACCATGAATTATCCTAGAATTAGATTCAACAATCATGTTAACCCCAAGGATTCTTTTCCAATTGGAAGAGTTTCTACGATTTTCAAGGAGAGACCAAAGAAACTGTGACCAAGGTGTAGTTCCTTGTTGGAGCTTCCACCAAAGTTTCAAAGAGAAAGCCTTCATAATGTTTGTGAAATTTCTAATCCCGAAGCCATTTTGTTTTTTTGGACAACACAATTTATTCCAACTCTTCCATACATTTTTTCTTTCCTAAATCTGTTTCTCCCCCAAAAGAAAAGGCTCAGTTTCTTTTTAGCATCTTTAAAACATGTTCAGGAGGATTAAGTACAGCCCAAAGGTGTTGAGGGATATAAAACATAACAGTTTGAATAAGAACAAGTTTACCTGCCATGCTAAACCACATATTTTTCCAATTTTTAAGCATTTTATCATACAATTCAAAGAGTGGTTGGAAATATGCAGATTTGATTCTTCCAGTAAAAATTGGACAACCTAAATACAAGAATGGAAATTTACCTTGCGTTATCCCTAACTGGTTTTTGACCAGCTGAATATGTGATCTGTTTGCAAATTTACTAAGAAACTACTCTTCGCATAATTGATCTTTCGCCCAGTTGTGTTTTCGAAAACAGCAAGAAAGGCTTTTAATCTAATTATGGAAGGTTTTTTAACCTGGATAAACACCACAGTGTCGTTGGCATAACTTAAGTGAGAAGTAGGAAAAGAACCTGCTGGTAGTTTAAAATAGTTAATTTTTCCATTTTGAAAAATAAATAATAGGCTTCTAGTAAAGGACTCACTAAATATGTTGAATAAACGAGGAGATAGTGGATCTCCTTGTTTTATTTCTCTGGTAGCCTGAAAAAATCTGATGGTTTTCCATTGATAATTACAGAGAAAAGTCGAAGACAAGTTATTTATGATTACCCTAATAATCTGTGAATGGAAGCCAGATTTGGAGAGTACTGCGGCTAAGAAATTCCATCTTACTCTGTCAAATGCTTTGGCAAGGTCAATTGTAATGATACATTTAGGCTCATTTTGTTTAGTATTAAGAAATCTTGTCATCTTAGTAAGTAAAATATATTATCAGCAATGTCCATGCCTTTCATGAAGGCTGTCTGATTTTCAGAGATGATTTTGGGCATTAAGGAAGCTAGTCTTTCATTAATTAGTTTAGAGAAAACCTTATTAATGAAATTTGAAAGGCTAAAGGTAAATGGTATTTCCTTTTTAGGGATTAGGGAAATCCAAGTGCTAGAAATTCCAGGTGGAATTTTATCACTTTTCATGAATTGTATAACACATCTATACCTATGATATCCCAGTTGGATCTAAAAAAGGTTTAAGTATACCCATCTGGGCAAGGAGAGCCTTTTTTATTCATTGAAAACACAATGTTTTTCACCTCTTCCATGCTAGGCTCAGATATTAGACATTCATTTTCGAGTTCACTAATCAGGTGAGGAATCTGGCTGAGAAAATGTGATTTGAAAAGAAGGGAATCGGAATCAGAATCATCAGTTAAAAGGTTTGAGAAAAAACTAATAGCTTCAGTCTCAATATCCACTAGATTGTCTAACCAGGTGCCATTAGAAGATTTAATTTTAGTTATGTTCTGCTTAATTCTCCTTTCTTTAACAGATGCATGAAAATACTTTTTATTTTCATCACCATTTTGAAGCCATTTTAACTTAGCTTTTTGTTGCCAAAAAAGCTTTTCCTCATTTAAAGCTTTGAGTAGCAGTGCATTTTTCAGTTTTAAATCAATTAGATCAGCCTGTAGATTAGTTCTCTCATAAACCACTTCCTGAAGTCTTAGATTTTCTTCAGCCTTTTTAATATTAGCATTAATGTCACCAAACTTCTCCCTATTCCAGATTTTAAGGTCGATTTTAAGCCTTTTTTGTTTAAGGAAAATTTTATCATTCCAGTTTCCCTAATAGGTTTGTTCCAGTTTTCTTGTATGATGTTTTTGAGATCCGGTCTAGTGAGCCACACATCAAGAAATCTGAAAGGCTTAGGGTAAGTTACTACGTTACTACCTATTGTTAGTAACAAAGGGCAATGATCTGAGGTATGTTTTTTTAGAGTGTGAATGGAACTATTAGGGAAATTCATGTACCAGCTATCACACACTAAGGCTCTGTCAAGTCTTTCTAGAGTTG
The DNA here is from genome assembly GCA_032355405.1 of Rubia balearica. Classification (NCBI taxonomy): domain Eukaryota; kingdom Viridiplantae; phylum Streptophyta; class Magnoliopsida; order Gentianales; family Rubiaceae; genus Rubia; species Rubia balearica. The sequence continues at coordinate 3,916 of JAULKJ010292671.1, read as the reverse complement.
GAACCTTCCTATTATTTGTCCATGTAAAGGTATTTCCAACAGTAAATAGTTCATTTAGCTGATTTATATTGATATAATCTGAGAAATGTCGAATGATATTCCTGTTAGGATGACTTGGACCTCTGTACTCATTGACTGAACACATAGCATTAAAATCTCCTACAAAGAGGTTGTTCATATTGTGGATGGGAGTTAGGTCATTCCCGGTGGATTCTCTAATACTAATGTGGGTAAAGGCATGTATAAAAAATACCATCATTTCACTTTGTAGAGAAGGAATACTGATCTTAGTGGAGATAAATTGATTGGAGTCAGTTATAATATCAACTAAGAAGTCAGAATTCTAAAATAACCAAATATTGCAGATAGCAGAGCAGTAAGAATGTTGAAAATTTAGTTTAACCCTATAGTTACTACCCTGTTGAGTGTTATGTTTAGGCTCAATGATACATAATAGCTTAACATTGTGGATCTTGATCAGTTTTCTAAGTCTATCCATTGATGTCTCAATCCCTCTTAAATTCCAAACAAGACACTTTAAATTGCAGGTTTTACTGATCATTAGAAACAGTGGGATTGCTTTTTGTGGATGATCTAATGTTCATCTGATTAATTTTGTTAAACATAGTTCTCTTTCTTGATTTACTCGATTTTAAATTAAAAATGGACGAGGGCTTAGAAATACTTACATGTTCAAGATGAAGCACTTCAGTAACTTGATCAGGGGATTTTTCGGATTGTAAATCATCTGTATCCCTCAGCACTTAAATCCTATTCTCTGATACCGGACTGTTCCTGAGGGAATGGTTATGCAGAGTGTTAGAATCATTTTCATCCGGTGATAATTTTAGAGAGATACCTGTAATATCATCCTTAGAAAACTCCGATGATTTCTTTGCAACTTGTTTGTGTGAGTTCTGACATTGTTCTAACTCCGCCTGTAGCAAAGATTGGAGTGACACCGCACTTTGAGAAATCATAGTTGATTCTTTGGGAATAGTTGGTAACTGCAGCCTGGTGTTCATGTCCATCAAATTGGTATTTTCATCTTGAGTATAATTTTGTTGGTAATTTGTAGCATCCTGAGTATCATCTTCAATGATTTGAACATGTTCTTCCATAAGAAGGTCATCTTTCTTTTGCATCAAGATTTGTGCCTCAGCTTCTTGTTGTTTTTGGAATACAAGCAAACCAGATGAGGAAACAAGTATGGGTTGAGGGATTGGTTTACATGTACCAGGGGTTTGATTTTCCTTAGGGATTGGATTAATCTTAGGGGTAATTTTGGTTAGTGGTTTGGAAACTAGGCTGGGGTTTAAAACTATGCATTTGGTTAAATCATGACCAATCTTCTTACAATGAGAGCAGTATGATGGCAAGTTATCAAACTCCAAGGGATATTTCTCATTGTCAGTTATCGAACCTAACCTTATAGTTGAGGGGATTGGTGATTGAAGATCGATTTCCACACATATTTTGAGCGCCGACGGTCATGTTAACTTCTCAGTAGCCTGGTCCATCTTGATGAAGATATCGATCTGATTTCCAATTGCCTCAATAGATTCTAAGTTGTAGTAATACAACGGAGCATTCTTGATAGTCACCTAAGACGGAACAATAAATGATTCGGTATTGGGCTTGAAATCAGGTGTCCATCGGAGAACCCTCATCATAGAGCCATTAAGGTACCATATGCCTTTGATCCAACACCTCTGGAAATCATCCTTATTTTGAAACCTAATGAGGACGTTTTTGAAGTTTATTGCGCCGATCTAGTATTTCCCTAGGAAACCAATCGTTTTGAAGTCTGCCTCGAGTTTCTCCATTGTCGGTCTGCCTCTGGGGAGGTTTCCGATTAGTGCATTTTTGTAGTGGCTGGCTAGATGTTCTATTTGTTCAAGAAAGTATAGACATGATAATTTTATTTTGTGATGAGTGATTGGGGTAAGGTTAGGGATTGATGGAAGCGTATTAGAGATTGGGGGATTTCTTTGTTGAACGGCTCGTGAGAAGGAACGTTGAGGATTAGTAGCTATCGGAGTGGGCTTTACAGCCGCCATAGTGGCGGAGTTGGGACCCTGTTCAATCAATCCAAAAAGAAAGTAGGACGGATTGAGTGAAAGTACAGAAAATTGTCGTTAATGTTGTCGTTGAGTATCGGGTTCAGTGAAAAACAAGAGAGAAGGAGGAGGAAAGCTTTTTAGAGAGAAGTTCGCCTAGAAAAGCATTTAACCCAAAAGATGTGAAAATGATTTTAAAAATATACTCTCAATTGACCATAATATGAAATAAAATAAAAGGCGATGATGTAGAAAATGACAAAAATACCCTCAATTGACCATATAAATGAAACCAAACAACAGCAAAAAAATCTTATTGAAGTGTGCTTTGGAATCACTTACATACTCAAAACGATGAAAAAATGATTAAAATACCCTTAATTGACCATAAAAATGAAACCAAACAAAAGTAAAAAAAATCTTATTGTAGTGTGCTTTAAGAAAAGAAGAAGAAGAGGAAGATGAAGAAACCATGTTAACAAAGAAAATAGAAGGCTATAAGAAGATTTTTTTATCCTTCAGAATTGACTTTTGATGTGGAACAACCTATGATTGGACCAGCAGAAGAGACTGACATGGCATAGTCGCATTGAGACAAATGAATGTATTAGTTGAAATTAGAGTTGTTAATCTATGACCCAAAATTTTGACCCGACCCGGACCTACTCAACCGAACTCAACCCGAATCTGATCCTGACCCGGAAAACATTGACCCAAACTCGAACCCGACCCAACCCAAACTCAACCCAAAACTCAATTCTGGCCTGATAATGTGGATCCAAACCCAAACATGACACGACCCGAACTCAACCTGAAACTCGATTTTGACTTGATAATATGGACCCGACCTGAAGTGATCGAATCAACCGGAAATCTTATTCCGACTCAAACATGATTTAATCGGAATATGTTTCAACTTGAACCCGATTCAATCTGACCCATAATCAACTTGTAACCGATTCAACCCGAGAAATAACATACATAACTCGATCAATAATCAACTATGAAAATAACCGATATAATCAATCTAATTTTGACCCTATGTGTAATAATACATTAGTTCAAAATATTTGACATAGCTCAATAAAAATATTATTTTTTTGAAAGTCAACATTGATTACTTATACACAATCTTGGAAAATTATATTTTGACCCAAAATTGTGTTGCCTTATTATCCATTGCTCCAAAATACATGATTTTGTTATTCTTGCCTAAATATGAAAATATTAAATAAATAATTATTTTGGTGAAATGTTGGAAAGCATTAGTACATTTTTAAGTAAATTAGAGTTGATTACTTAAAAATAAGAAAGGAAAATCGAAAAAGGTTACAGATATGTTCATACACCCAATTATTGATAAATATTCCGTTATGGATTTGGAAAATACAATGGGGGTGTATAAGTTAGCATTACGTTCAAGCGGATTTCAATTTTGAATTACGAGTGAATTTTTTTACTTTTCGCAGTTAAGTCCCTCCAAGAAAGTTGGAGTTGTCGAATCATGGAATTGGCGACACCAAAATGCAATTAAACAATATTCAATCGTAAATTTGCAGTTCGGACATATATGAGTGAACGGAAGGGCCTAAAAAGTCAGCACTAAGTAATTCTACACAATCTTGAAAAATTACACAATGACCCAAAATTGTGTTACCCCATTATCCATTGCTCCAAAATACATTATTTTTGTTATTTTTGCCTAAATATAGAAATATTATATAAATAATTTTTTGATAAAAATGCTCGAAAGCTCTAGTAAATGTTCTAGAGTAACTCATATCATAAACCCATGTTTCAAAACTTTTTTTTGTTCCTATTCTAACTTGTTAATGTTGAAAGTTTTTCTATTTATC
>JAULKJ010292661.1:0-12168 GCA_032355405.1 Rubia balearica | reverse complement strand
ACTTTTTTTCTACTCAAACTTGTAAATGTTGGAAATTTTTCTATGTATCGAGCACTGGCATGACTACAGGTGCCATTAGTCAATACATCAGTGCCTATACAATTATAACGCAACTGCGTGGGGCTGCTTCAAAGTATTTTTAAATTATAAAATAAATGCAATACTAGCACCGGTATAGGTGCTAGATATTTTGCCACCTCAATTTTAACTGCAAAAACTACTATTCCAGTCATAGGCACCGGTATTACCACCGGCATATGTCATTCAGACAAAATTGATGATGAAAAATATTATATTCAGACATTTTTTCTTGATAGGCACCAGTATTCAGTGAACCGATGCTGAATTTATTCATAGGCACCGGTATTTGTTTCATTTACGAGATTAACAGTGCCTATGGAATTTCTAGCACCGATATTGTTCTCCCAACAATGACATACCGTGCCTATATACTTGTTTTCCAATAATGTATAACTAAAAGTTACAAGTTACAACGTAACAAAATATGATAATAGTGCAATAATATTATTGAAAAATAACCTAAACTAACCCAAGTTTGATCGGGTAACATAATAACCCAATCTAAAATTAACCAAGCTGAAATATATCTGAATCCAATATAAAAAATAACTGACATGATCATACCCGAACAAAACTTCAGTAACAAAATGACACGACAGTAAACCGATCCGATCCAACTAGACAATATTTTGACCCGACCTGACATAAACCGAGTTTAAAATTACACGACAGTAACCCAACCCGATATTAACTCGACCCGACAGGACTCCACCCGAGGGAAAAAAACTGACACGTTTTTAACCCGATACGACAGCAACCCAACCCGACACGACAAATGAGATCAACACATTTCAACTCAACCTGTTTCAATACGAAACGTTTCAAACTCAACACAAATCTGACACGATAACCCGAATTGACACTTCTAAGCTATGCAAACATGAAAAATCAGGTACGTGTAGTACTCCCCTAGCTCCACATTTATTATTGGAATTTGGAAATGATTTACTGGATTTTCGTGATACGCTACGTTACTCCTGTACGACATTAGTTAATGAAGGTTCGAATTTATAGCATCTGTGATTTGTACCATTGGTTCTACCAAATCATAAGAATATCCTAATTATAAGAATATCGTAATCTTAGAAAAGTGTTGATATTTATATAAAAATAATGAGTAGAAACACTTTACTTGTATAAAAGGTTATAAATGTTAGTGTTCTAATAGAAAGTTATTTAGATAGATCTTTAAAATGTCTGAAAAATGTTTTCAAATTCTAACCAGAAAAATAAATTATATACTTGTTCTAATAATTTTGAAATGACAAACTCTTGTGCGAGACGGTCTCGTAGCGAGACCAAGAATTAATGTACAATATTATGATGTTTAATTAGAGATGTGGTTCCAAATATAATTTAAGAAAGTTTGTGAGAGAAAGGAGGGATACGGGTGCAAATATCACTTTTTGGGGGGTGCTGGGCATAAATAACTGGAAAATTAATGATTCCGGGCCATAAGAATCTCGCAGATCAAGAATCCGGGTTGGAGAAATTTGTAGATCAATTTTTTTCCTCATTTTCACGCAATGCACAGAATTTTACTGCCAGACTTGATGTTTCATTTTCAACACTTGATGTTTCAACCAAACCCTATGATGTTTTTCATAAGCCTTTTTTCCCCACTAAAATCATGTGTTTTATTATTAAATTTTGATCTTTTGTTATAAATCTCGTGTTTTCATGTTAATTTTTTGTCACTTTATACATGTTGACTCTAGGTAGTGATATTTTATTATCTTAAATTTAAATTTTATAATTTATGCTTTCATTTTGATTGATGTGTTAGTTCTTAAGCGATACCTTTTTAAAATTGATATTGATGTTTTTAAAAAAATATTTTGTGTATTATTTGATGTTTCATGGGTGTGAATCAGTTTTCTAAATTTTATTAATGATGCTTTTATATTTTTCAATATCAGTGACACATTTTTATGTGGACTTGATGCTTTATATGTATTTAATTTTTATGTATTTTTTTACTGATTTGATATTTATCTATTCTAATTTTATGTGTTTTATAGTGATTTTAATATGATGTTTACCTATTGTAATTTTATTTGTATTTAGTATTTTAGGTTAGGTTTAACTATTGTAATTTGATGTTTATTTTTAGTCTTTTATTTGATATTTAACTATTTTAAGGTCATAGTATTGTCAATGTTTTTATTTTATTTTTAAGAATTTATTTTTATGACTATTTTCATATATATATATTTGATGTTTGAGGTTTAATTATCTTGATTTGATTTTTGATTTATGACTTTCAATGAATTTGGTTGATGTTTTATGTTTTATTTTTAATTATTTTGTTTTGATGTTGGATTTTTTTAACATTTTCATATGATTTTTAATTAATTTAATTTGTTGTTTATAATTTCTATTTGAGTTTAAAATCAGCCCAAAATTGAATTTGAGTTTAATATCAAGTCAAACCATAATATTTTGGCTAAAAAATAAAATCCCTACCTGAGCTCAACCCGGCACTAGTGTTCTAGTGACATCAATCGTCATACGAAACTCGTGAAACCCAACGTTTTCTATCCCGGTGAGTAGTTCAGTCCATTCTGACCGGCGAAACTTCGTGAGTCCCACTGACCTTTAACCTGAAGAGGAGCTCAGCTCATTCTGACGTCGAAACTCCATCGACTTCTACTGTTCCGACATTCTTCACTACGTTCTTCGGATTTTCCACCATGAATCTTCAGATGCCTATTTTCCAGTATTGAACAAGAAGTAAAGCTCTGAGTTGGATAAATCCATGGGAATTTCAATTCCCTTGAAACCTTAATCCAAACCCAGCAAAGTTTAGCCCATATTCCGACCAGTGTGACTTTAACTCCGATAGTGAAACTCCGTAAAAGCAAACAGATTTGACTCGGCAGTCGCCTCTACGAGGAGCTCAGCCCATGTCGAGCACCGCAATTCGAATTCTGATGGTAGAGGCGCGATGACGACGCCGAATTTAATGAGGGAGAAGGAGGATTTATATATTTTCCCATAAATTTTCATATTAATCCCTAATATTTTATTCGTATTTTAAAGAAGATCCCAAATAAGAAATATTATGAACTTGACCCCCGAATTTTAAACTTTCTATTTTATGAGTATATCTTATTTTATAGTTTACCAATGGTCTTACCATGACACGGTCTTGTAGGGGACGGAATCTTTTGAAATTTAGTTTGTAGGTCTTAGGGCATTCTCCATTATAACCGACTTTATCAAAAGTTACATGTCAATTATGACCAATTTTGTCCTTTTTAAAAACTTCTTTCTTCCACTATTCCTTCTCCTCATTGTTTCATTTCTATCTCTATGTCCGAGACTTCTTCAACCCTAAATTCCTAAAACTAGAAAATTTCGGCTGACACTATGGAAATGTTTATGTTTCGATAAAACATGAATATGTTGGCCTACAACTAATATTTATTATATTACATAGAACAAAGGTTACATAATTTTGTAGATTTTTAAATTTCCATATAAACTATATTTAATATCTTATAACATGTACTGATCACATTAAACTCTGTTTTTTTTCCAAACACATGAGGAGATTTCCCTGATTGAAATCAAAGAGATTTCACAGAAAGTCTTGCAGGAGTGAAATCAGTAAATGTCGAAGCATTGCATACTTTTAATAATAAGCATGCAAATGTTATCAGTTTCATATACATGAAAGACTCTTATCCTTTGAACAAAAGGGAAGATACAAATAAATACTGCAAGTGTTCGTGTGCTAGTCAACCAAATAGTCCTAAAGGCGAAAATATCAATCCTATTACTTGTGTAGACCCTAGATGTTTTTGCAACAAAAAAAGAAGTGGAAAAGAAAGGATTTGGTAATAAAAACATAAGTGTAAAATTAAAACATATACCAGTGTACAATATAAAAAGAACATTGGATTAAACATAAGTATATTCACTATTCATCGATCAATAACCTTCCATTAGAGAACTTGCAGTTACAATAATACTCCTTTCTAGATTAACTAACAATCTCTAATACAATGAATCAATTATCAATCTTCAAGGGCGGATCATCTTTGAATTTTTTAGTTCAATGTCATGTTCGTCAGGATCCTCCTCGTGGTGGAACATGTTGTGGATTCTAATGTTCGATATTTTTCGATTCCTTAAAAGTTATAAAAACTTAAATTTCAAATCAAGCTCTTGCAAAAAATCGTACATACTGAATACTAACAAATACGACATATAAATAAAAAAATGCATTTCCTAAATCAAAATGAACAATCAAAGGCAAATGAAACTAAAATGTCATACGTAGTACAACTAACAATTCCACACTGAATACTAACAAATAAAACATAAAAGTAAACAGATGCAGTTCCTAATTCAAAATGATCAATCAACACCAAATGAAAATAAAAGGTCATACACAATAAAACTAATAAGGACACACTAAATACTAACAAATGCAAAATATAAGTAAGCATATGTAGTTCCCAAATCAAAATGAACAATCATCAATAAATGAAAATAAAAAGTCATACACAATATAACTAACAAGTACACATTAGATACTTACATATACAACATATAAGTAAACATGTGTAGTTCGTAATTCAAAATGAATAATCAACAACAAGTGAAAATAAAAAGTCATACATAGACCAACTAGCAAGTACACACTAGATATTAACAATTGCAACATAAAAGTAAATAAATACAGTTCCTAATACAAAATGACCAATCAACAACAAATGAAAAAAAATCATACACATTATAACTAACAAATATACACTAGATACTACCAGATGCAACATATAAGTAAACAGATGAAGTTCCAAATTTAAAATGAATAATCAAAAAGTTTGTTGTAATAACAAAAGGATAATTAAAACAAATCAAGGAAAAACACATATAGCAACTCCACAAGAAAATCAAAGTAACAATAAATAAATAGCACAAAACGATAACAAAACAACATCTAAAAACATTAAAAAAAACCTAACTATCCGATGAATCTCAAATAAACGAAAGACCAAACTAACCTGAATTGAAACCGAAAAGAGAAGAACTTACGAAGAGGACACCGAAACGGAGGTTACACATATATGGTAGAACCAACATTGATTAGGAGAGGAGGCAAACCCAACAGTGGCGGAGGTTACGAGAGGAGAATACGGCAAAAAAAGGTCACATTTTTATGACATTCTCTTAGAATATAGCCATATATATTATGAATTTAGACGATAAATAAATCAACCTTTTATATTTACAATATTTTACATGTTTAGAAAATAAAAAGGGAAAAAGTATACTACCTCAGTCCCAATCAAATGTTCATATCACCCTCTTGCACAAATATTAATGCATGCTGATGTGGTCAAATTTTAACAAAATATGGAGGATTGAAATGTGCTGGGAAAATTTCAGCCCAAATTTCAGCCTAAATAAGAAAATAGTAAAAATGTGAACCTTTAATTGGGACAGACAAAAATGGAAAGTAAGAATCTTTGGTTGGGATGAAGGGAGTATGAACACAGCGGAGTGGAAATCTTAAATTTAAAGATAGAAAATTTTTTACTCAGATAAATCGTACTGTATGGCTAGGAAGACACATTTATTGATCAATGGATTCTTATTACAGTTCCAAAGTTCTTCCATGTGAATTCACGTTTATCACTGAAAAAAATATCAACTAAAAAATAGAAAGTGAAATACCCAAAGTCTTCGTCGAACGGAGTTTTCTGGCGTACAACAGAGCTCACACCAGCCTGCAGCATCATACATGCAGCTGGTCTAGAGGGCATTGCACCTTAGGTGATGGCTACTTATTGGTTATTAGAGAATTGCATTGTAGTATGACTTCCTTGGACGAAAGCAAGGTTAAGGTTAATCTTGTTTTAGGTGTTTTTTCATGTTTTTACTTCATAGGTATGCTATTTTTACTCTCGCAACTCAGGCGAGTTCAAGGATCCTCCTTGCTGATGATTGGAGAAATCCAGCAAAAACCTCCAAAAAGGTTCATGATATTTTTACCTAATTAATTCAATAATTACTAACGTGTTCCAAAGTAACCCATCTAACCAAGTATGCAATAAAGCAAAGCATGAACACACAAGTCTTGGTTACGCATTTCGGTGAAATTCACCTAGATTTGAAGGGCCTAGCCCAATTAAGAATAAATCCACTAATAAAAAAGATACAATACAAAGAACATCATGCAATTATACCTATATTATCTAATTATAACACGTGGAATACTGATCCGCCTTGATCAGACTCCCTCTGACCTTGAAACTCATCGACAATGGATCTCCTCCTCCCGAGGAATTAATGTATATGATTATGAACTTGATCAATAGGTTACGATCATGCTGGAACACAGATGATATCTCTTGAGCACTTTTTTAAAGAATATGAAAATCTGGATGTAGATTTTCTTCAATTAAAAGCGTAAGTAACTTAACCAAATTATCTTCAATTTATACCAGTCACACGCGCCAATTTCTGTGATATTTCTCCATCTCAAATTCTTATTTCAATCAAATCCTTTGGAGATAGAAGTTATCAAATTCAATCACTTAAAGGAAGGAACTAAAATATATTCCATCCAATCAAATCAAATCCTTTGTAAAAAGGATATTATCAAATCAATTCCAATTTCCATAAATCCAATCAAACCACATAAATATTGGAATTAATATATTCTTCAATCACAAGTCATGGACGGAAATATTGCTCCTCAGATTTCATTTTAAATTTCCCTGTATCACTCGAATTTCCTTCTTTGATGTTTCAACAAAAAATATTCAATATTTGCATAGTTTCCACAAATTGCCAATTAACTAAATATGGACTTCACAATTCTCAAAACTAGAACTACGGAGTTGTGGCTATCCTGTAATGATCAACCTAGCTAATAATGAATAAATATGGAGGCACACAATGCCATACTGCTTGAAACCAAAACAAATATATACAGTACCGCTCTGCTTAAAAAAACAGACCTGACTCAAAACTTGTCAAATAGGCTGCTCTCACCGATTATCGGAGAAATCTAGTAACAACCTCATCAAACTACAGAGCCAATGTGACTCGGTGAAGACGAGAAGTTTAGAGTTATGGATCAAGTAGTAGACTGTCAATATGACACGTGGATTAGAATTCTGAAATTTCCTGGGGATTGGCATGCTTCACTGGTTGGAGACTCACCTCACCTTCGTGTGAGTAAGTGGTTTTCAAGTTTATAAAGATTAGGTATAATTGTTATCTAGGAGTTGTGCGACCAAACCTGACGCAATAATATAACAATCATCAAATTAATGAGAATGAGACTACTGTTTTAAAAAATGAAATGTTGAATCTCGTGGCATATATCTATTAATTAGTTAAAATGATCAAATTACAGAATTGGGTTTCTTGGAATTAATTTTGAAGGTACCTCCATTTCACTGAACTATCAAGTCAAGGAGATTAAACATTAAAATTTGTGAACCTTTCCAAACTTCAGTAAAGTTTTGTGTAAAACATGAACGGTTGATTTTACTAATGGTACAGACGTACAATATATAACCATCATGTAGAGAGTCACAAATGGAAAAGGATTCTTTCTAGGGTACAATATATACACAAAATATAGAAAAATATCTCCTTAACACTCCTCCTCAGGTTGGAGCATGTGGATCACGAATGCCCAACTTGCCAAGAAGAGTCTGGAATTCCTCTCGTCGAAAAGCTTTAGTAAATAAATTCGCAGGTTGACTAGAAGTGAAAATAAGATGGGTTACAACTTCGCCAGAATGTACCAAATCATGAACAAAATGACAGCAAATATCAATGTGCTTCACACGTACATGAAACACTGGATTGGCTGCAATATGAAGAGCTTCCTGACTATCACAGTATAAATACATAGGAGAAAAGCGTCATATTCCCAAAGATGGAAGAAGGGACTTAAACCAAATAAACTCACAACACGCAATAATCATAGCACGATACTCATGTTTAGCTGAAGACCTAGAAACAGTAGGTTGTTTCTTTGTCTTCCCAAAAATAGAGGATTCTCCAAGAATAAAAAATATCAAGTCAAAGAATGACGAGTAATAGGGCAAGCTGCCCAATCAAAGTCACAAATGCAATAAGATGAAGTGAGCTTTAGCAAAGAGAAACAAACCTTGACTTGGATGGATTTTCAAAAAATGCAAAACCCACAGTGTAGTCTGCCAGTGTACCACACTCAAATTCTCCATAAATTGCACCAAAGTGTGCACAGAATAAGTAAGCTCCGGATGAGTAATAGTAGGATAAATTAGCTTGCCAACAAATCGTCGATATTCCACATGATCAGTGTAAGTTGGTCCCTCTGCACGCCAAATTATGATGTTATTCCATGGAAAATCAGTAGGCTTGGCAACCAACAAACCCATATTTATCAAAATGTAAAAAAGCATATTTCCATTTATAAAGAAACATACAATCAGGTCTCCTAGCATCTCAATTCCCAAAAAGTATTTCAAAACACAAAGATACTTCATATGAAAGCAAGATCAGAGATACTTCTTGAATTTAGCCATCAGAGTTGGAGAAGAGGAAACACCATCACGCAAGTAGGTAAACAAAGAGTAATCTTTCTTACTCTGAACAAAGCCAAAAAATACGAAGGGTTGTAGTAAACCAATATCTGGGTGTCTGATGAAGACCATAAAGAGATTTGTGAAGCTTACAGACTGGACCAGGCGCATGAAGTGTATAACCAGGAGGAGGCCGCATATAAACCTCCTCGTCTAGATCCTCATGCAGAAACACTTTATGTATGTCCATCTGATGAAGATTCCATGCACGAATAACACCAAATGCCAAGAAAAGACAAACTGAGCTCATTTTAGCAACCATAGCAAAGGTCTCGATATAATCAGTCCCCTCAATCTGATGGTTTCCAAGAAAAACCAACTGAGCCTTGTAACGCTCGATCAAACCATCATACTTGTACTTGGCTTGAAACACCCTTTTACTTCCAATAGCATGTTTACCCAGCGGAAAGGAGAAAGATTCCAGGTATTTTTTCGCTCAAGTGCATCAATCTCATCAGTCATTTCCACTTGCCAGTGAGAATGACAAGAAGCCTCAGAATATATAATAGGGTCCAAGCTATCTATAACTGCAGCTAAAATCCTAGAATGCAAAACCAAATATTATTACAAGAAAGATAATCATCAATTGGGTAATGAGTGCTTGAAGACGGTTCATGCGTGGATGTGAGAGTAGCAGATGTGGGAGGGGTTTACTGTGAAAGTAGTAGTGTAGAGATAATCTTTTAATTTCACTGGTAGTTGACGTATACGAGTACTAGGTGGACGAGTAGGCTATGGTGGTGGACATAACGCAACCTCGAAATCAGAAAAAATAAGCAGCTCAGGCCGCGTCTCAGGTGGAGCTGATCGTGGCTCCAGAAGAGCAGACCGCAGCTCAGGTGGAGATGGTCGAGGATAGGTGGACTGCAGCAAGTGTGTTGGCGATGGTGGCTGCGGCAAAGTGAATGTTGGAAAAGGCGCTGTAGGAGGTTCCGGCAGCCTGGAGGCTAGTGGCGGCACCAAAGGGGGTGGTGGAAATACATCGTACACAATAAACGACAACAAGTGCACCATATCAACTGAACTAGTAGCAGAAGGAGATGCGTATTGAAAACAATCTTTATGAAACACCTCATCTCTACCAACAAATACTGTACGAGATTCTAGGTCATAAACACGCCAAGCTTTCTTGTTAAATGGATAACCCAGAAAAACACATTTTCAACTTTGGGATGCAAACTTATCATGCGGCTTTGGAAGCTGAGAAGCAAAGCACAAATAACTGAACATGTGGAAATGGATATAACCTAGAACACGACAATGCAGAACTTGATGAAGTGAACAACCATTTAACACTGGTGTTGGTTTGCGATTGATCAAGTAGGCATAAGTAAGAATGCATTCTCCCTATAAGTCAATAGACAAATGAGCTTGAAAACAAAGAGCAAGAGCCACGTTTAAGATATGGTGGTGTTTTCATTCCTCTCACCCATTCTGTTGTGGCATGTAAACAGTGGAAGTCTCGCACCAAATTACTTTCTATACAAAGTAAGATGTGAGAGGAAGAAACTCAGTTTCATTGTCAGCTCGATCACGTTGAAATGGAGTATGAAACCGTGTCTGGATGAGAGAAAATAAATCCTTCATCTTGGCAGGTACATGAAACTTAGACACTAATAAAAAATATCCAAACAGCTCGGGAATAATCATCAACTATAGTTAAAAATGAAAATGCTCCACTAGAAGAAGGTAAGACATAAGGCCCCCAGACATCACAATGTATAAGTTCAAATAAACGACTAGTCTTATAATTAGGCAAGGGAAAGCTAATTTAAGACTAATTTACTTGATGAAAAACAGAACAAGGAGAAGTTTTATTCAATTCACTACGATTTAAAGCAATAACTGGGATAGAAGGAAACACCGATGAAGACGGATGCCCTAAGCGTTGATGCCATAAAGTACACCAAGACACAGCGGCAACAATGGAGATGGACGGCGGCGAAAATGGTAGAGCTCCCAATCTAAACAACCAATAAACCCCACTCTGCTAATCACTTGTGCTAATTACCATCCTCGTGTTGTTATCCAGTAATATGCACAATTTCTCGGTAAGCAAAACCAGACATTTTAAAGCAGCAGTTAATTTGGCAAATGATAACAAGTTACAATTTACTTCTAGAATAAACAGAACATGGGAAACAATAATATTGCCAAAGTATCAGCTACCATGTTGAGTAGAAGTAGAGATAGAACCATCATGTAGAATAACATTAACATTATCAGCAGGCTCAATATCATGCACAAGAATCCTAGCACCGGTCATATGATATGAAGCTCCAGTATCAAGAATATAAGGTAAAGTAGGGTTACTTGACGTATTGTCAGTATTATTCATCTTAGAGAACATGTTAAGAACCGTACTCCATTGCTCCTTGAACAAAGCGGAACAGAAAAATTTCTGAGAAGCATCAGAAAGAACGGCGGTGGCATTAATAGTAGGTGGGGGTGTGATGGCTTCAAGGGCGGCTTCGGTGAACGGCGTGGCTGCAGGGGCACGAGTTCACTGATTCTAAGCTCTTTGACTAGATCTGTAGGTCTATTCTCAACAAACCAATCGGGATAACCAATATTGCGAAAGCAAGTAGTAACGTCGTGGCCCTTACTGTTGAAATGAGTACACAAGAGGCTTTATCGATTAACGGCGGCGGCATGCGGATTACCCTGGGCAGCGGCGATTGGCTTTAGACAAGGTAATGATGTTGGACGACGTGTCGCAAAGACCATGGTGTCCGAAGTGGATTCACGAGCATTGACAACAGTCTTGTGATACTCTCACTAAATTGCCAGTGAGTGAGAACGACCAATAGAAGGCAAGGGATCTTGCACCAGAATATGAGATCGGAGAGTATGATAGCCATAATCGAGACCAATGAACTGATGAACCACCTCGTTATCACGCTCTTTAATGGTAATACCAGCAGCAGGACAAACACATGTCTGAGGCTGCAAGTAAGAAAACAATTAATCCCACAACTTCTTGAATCTTCCATAATAGGCAGAAAATCATCTTGACCATCCTGATGATAAGTATAAATGGCCGCACGAATCTCACATATGCATGGACCATTCCTAACATAAAAACGCTGCTTAAGGTTATCCCAAAGATCCTTAGCAGATGCACAATAAGTAACAAAAGAACGAATGGAGGGATTAAGAGTCTGAACAATCCAAACAATAAGCATAGAATTCACAGTTTCCAATCATTATAAAACGGTGCACTAGGTAAAGGCTTGACAAAAGAGCCATCAAGAAAGCCACGATTACGTTTTGGAGAAAACGCATTAAGTAAAAAGGTACTCCAACCATTAAAATTATCACCCTTTAAGATCACTAGAGAAATAGTCAAACTTGGATGATCCGGCAGATGCACATAGTAGGGATGAGTAGGAGGCAACTAGTGAGAAGAGTCGTCGGTGAACTGGCGGATGGCCTGAGCGGCGGCCACCACCACCGCAGCCTATAAGATGGTAGCGTCGGCAGCGGG